>JAPFFP010054572.1:0-29157 GCA_026153255.1 Solanum medicagineum | reverse complement strand
TGGATTTTTATTGTAGGTGAGGTTAGTTAGTAAAACAGAGGAAACTCTGCCGAAATTCCGGCAGGTTTCCAGGTCGGTTAAATTAGGAAATTGTGGTAATATGTGTCTGGGTGCCCCTACCGGGCACTGGTCACGACCCTAGGTTGCGATGTGACATTAATATAGAGAATATTAGATTAGTACAAAAGATTAATAAAGTTAAAAATATTCCTAATTTAAATATACCTCTTGAAACATCTATTTAATTATAGAAACAGATGGAAGTTCTGAATGGGGAGCGATGTTAAAAGCATGACATGGTAATAAAAATGAAGAAAACATTTGTGCATATCAGAGTGGAAAATATAAAGAAAAAGGAAATATGAGTAGTATAGACACAGAAATTCTAGCAGCACTTGGGTTAAATAATTTTAGATTATATATTTTAAACAAAGCTGAATACTAGTCAGAACCGACTGCAAAACAATTGTTGAATTTCATCAAAAGATAAATGAGAAAACAAACAGTAGACGAAGACAGCTTAATTTTATGGATACAATCTCAACTTATTAAAGTATTGTATATGAATATACTAAAGGAAAAGATAATATCTTAGTAGATCAACTAAGTAGACTAAATCTTAGAATCAACTAATAAGAAATATTTATTTTTTAGCATGAGACTAGCAATGTCGAAGCATATAGACACGGTGAAAGGTTAATCATCAATTCTAGCCTCATATTCACAGACAGTCCTAGGTAATATTCGTTTTAGATCTCAGACAGTTGCACCAGAAATAATGGAGAGAATTCATACTGGAAATCATAATTTAATATTCTATCCATTGTCCAATTTATGTTTTAGAGTATTGCTTGAAGGCATAATAAATAAACAACAAAGGTGTCTAGTAGACAATTTTTGGATAGCTTATAATGAAAAATACAACATGTATTTCATAGTTGTAGTAAATGCACTATGTCAATACTTCACAGACAAAAGTAAAGAAATGAAGTTTACATAGTTTGTGGTTGTGCATGGAAAGACAAATAACGTTTGACATGAATAGAAGTTGTAGAGTCAATACAAGATGTCAAAGTCTCACTTTTCAAAGGGTTTAATGATACTAATGAAGCATTATACTATACTAGAGGAATATTAAGACCTAACTATTACATTTCCCCGTCCCTCAAACATAATCCAGAAAAAATCATCCAGTATAATATCCAAAAAGACACCGATAAAATTATTCTTTCTCACCATTGCTCTTCAATGACTAAGGCATTTAAAAGATTGAATTTTACAAAAGAAATTTTATTGCAAGAAAATGCCAGACTGACAGAAAATACAAATAACGGAAGAACGTCTATGAGTAGTAAATTTTGAGTTATATCAAATGAAGATAAGTGTGGATGATCATAAAATAAATCAATAGAGTTCACTATCTCTAATGAAAATGGATTGATATGGGTGTGCATTCCCCAATGAATCAAAAAAGATCCACCATGTCAGATTTAGACACCGCTAGTTCAGCTCAAACGTTGGGAAATAAAGACCTATCAAATCCGTTGATGGTTGTGCATTCCCTAATGAATGCAAAAGATTCACTATGTAGAATTTAGACACAGCTATTCTGACTCAAAAAGTAGCCGGTATATATTCATCAATTCCACTATTGGCTGACACTTTAAAAAAAAGTGTAACCTACGAGAGAAAATTATGGATATTTCCCGAAACATTAAGGGGCTAGTCATCTAAGAGAAAGGTAAGTAAATTAAGAAAATGAAAGGAAAAAAATTTAAAAAACTAATATAAAAAATATTGCAACATTTAAAAAATATTACAAATAAATAGGAGCCCGAGCCTCAAGACAAGTACAAAGACATAAAGGAGGAAGATACCCAATATTATTCCGATAAAGAAGTTCACGATGGAGATGATGATGATTCATGAATGAGATTCAATTTGACAATGTTGCACAATTTAGACTCATAAGCAGATATTGGCAGGACACAATTTAGACGTGCAAGCAGATATTGTAGAAGATAACAAAATATGAAAAATGCCAAAAAGAGTATAATAATAATATAAAGGGATAAGAAGTAGTGGGAGACAAAGATTAAAAAGTAGTGAGAGACAAAGAATATTGTGGCGCCATGTGGATTATAAGTGACCATGTGAACGGTAAGAAATGGTGAAATATGATAGCAAGACATGGGCATTTATTAAAAGGGTCCAAGTTACAAGTTTGGAAATATGAATTTGGAATCTGCATTTGAAGTCCAAGTCTCATGTTTTGAAATCCTGATTTCAAGTCTAACACAGCCTATAAGTACCATATCAAGTGTTGAAGAAGAGAAAGTTGAAGAGAGTAGCAAGGCATAAAAGACTCCTCTTTTCTAGCAACATATTCCCTTCCCTTTCATCTACCTTTATGTATCCAACCTTTCCCCAACTAACAAATCTTCCTAGCTAAATAAAATCTATTGTTGTAAATTAGTGTTCTTAGTAATATGACAAGCGTGTAGGAGTCCATTTCAGGAAACCTTTCTTAATTTAAGTCATATAAGTTCTTACATTTTACTTTCTATTTTCTCCCTAAAATATATGTTGTAATATGTATGTTATGTTTGAATTTATGTTGTCATATTTAGTACGTTAGTTATGTTCAAGTTATGAAGTCTCATGTATATTATGTTCAAGTTGTGTTTAAATATCATGTTTGATAATTCGCATGTAATCTGACCCTTAGTATATGGTTAGCCTCTTAACTGGTTAATAATAACAATGTATTAACTTGTAAATTCTTAGGATTATAAGTCTTTAAAGTCCGAAAAACTTACAAGGACAAATTAATTGTCATATCCAAGATGGGGTTAAAGAACAAATTATTAAGTAAACGGGGTTAAGAGGAAGAGATGAAAAAGTTAGGTCAAAACGACTATGGGAGAAATCAAAAAAAGTGTATGAATTTTCTGGCTTAAGACGTACACGAGAGAGGGAGTACCAAGTAGGACTAGTTCAATAGTTGGCAACCAAAAATATAATTCTATAATTTTTTTAAATTTTCCCATTATTTCATAAATTTTCGCGGTATTGTTTCCATTACATTATGAATTTGTCATTAGACTACCTTCAGACTTGTATCTTTCGTGTTCTTTTATATTTCTCGTATCCTTTTCGTTGACTTTTAATAGCTCCTATTTTTGCTAGTCCTGTCCTGAAGTTATAAAATTCTATTTCTATATCGATCAAAGTATAGTCTTAGTGTATCATAGTCTTCTTCTTCGTACATTTCATCTTGCTTTTTTGCAGCATTTTTTACCATCCTTACATTCATTACAATAAGACTGTAGGTGTTCAGGGCCTAGTGTATTGGAGGATGTTGTTTCTGATATATAATTAATGTGTCTTCGTTTTATTTGTATTTTTGTTGCTTGAACTAATGTGTAAGTGGTATTCTTAAAGAATACTACTCCATCCCTTGTAATCAGACAACTACCATTGTTATTTCGTATGAAATGTGTGTGTGTGTGTGTGTATATATATGTATGTATGTATGTATGTGTGTGTGTAGTCCTTCCCCTATAAGTCATTTATTTAAGTTCGGACATTTTGCTTCCTCATGAATTACTTAGGTTGTTAATTTCAATTACTTAGTTGGAATTTAAATGTTTAAACTATCTTTTGTTTTTCTAAATTAATTTTTCAAAATAAAGTTAGGTAATTTTGATCAATTTCTTTAAAAAAGTATTTTAATGGATTTTAGTTGAATAAGTTTTTTTAAACATTATTAGTTTTAAATTATCCTTTCCAAAAATTAATCAACCAAGTCTAAATCGCCACTCAACCGCACGTTAGCAGCCACTTTGAGTGTTGAATAACTTCTCAAAGTGGAAATTAGAATCCTTACCTATTTTGTCTAAATTTTCAAGATTTTTTCTATTAAAATCTTTTAAATTAAGTTTTCTTAAGTTTGAAACGACCCCGAAAAGTGCTCGAAAATGTCCCCTGGAATGCCCAAACTTTTAAACTCCATATATCTCAAAATCCGCTCGCTATTTCAAACATTTGACTTCATATTCTTGATCTGGGGGTCCAAATAAGGTGAAAAAGGGTCTAACCTTGATTTTAAGAGCTAAAGATTAGCAATTATGAAATTCCAAAGTGCAATTTCCAGAGGGGTTTTCATGTCCCCCCTAGCGACGCGCCCTTGTGTATTTTGGGGGCTGTCTTTTTTTGTTCGGTCCAAGACATCTCTAAGTCTTGGACCTAAGTGCTTCGGAATGTGTTTTTTACCTATACTTAACCAAATTTCACCCTCATATCATCCTAAACATTTCCCAATACTCACTCACACACTTAGTCATATTTTCACTCCCCAAACTCAAGTCCCAAACCCTTATCCCAAGCTAAGGTTCTCCTTCAAGGTTCTTCTTCAAGCTTCAAGTCTCCATCTCCAATCTTCACCAAGTTCATCTCCAAGCTAAGGTATGTGGGTTTTTTTCATGGGCTCCTGTCACCCATGATACCCAAGCCTCCTTTTAATCAAATTGCATGACTTAAAGTTGATTTACAAATGGGTATTGATTATTATGAAATTCACTGCACACTATGTTAAAGCTATATAAAGTTGTGACTGTTTTGTTTTGTTTTGTTTTGAGCTATAAATCCTTGATCTATTGTAAGATTTGAGAAGGGATTTTGATGTGTATTTCTAGAGGGTGTTGCAAGGTGTTGGTTTATGGTTTTATAATAGATTTTCTTGCATGATTTCATCTCTATATTTCATGCTTTATACTAGCATTACACACCCTCTAATTGTTTGATAAAATGTCTAGATGTGGGTTATTGAGGAGTTGAAGGTCCAAAGAATGAGATATGATATGAATGACTCTGTGATGATGAAATAAGCTTATGTATATGATAAATTCTATATAAAGTGTTGCAATAGACCATGCCCAATCCGGGGATACTAATGACCTGGATAACCAAGGTGGGGGTTTGTACTCATCAACCAAGGTGGGGGTTTGTACTCATCAACTGAGGTGGGGTTTGCACTCATCAAACCATGTGAGGGGTTCATACTTTGCTACCAGGGTTATAAGGTGTCATTATCCTCAACCATATGAGGGGCTCCAGGGTGATGGGGGTGAGATCATCATCAACTGACCAAGGGGTTCATACTTCGGAAATCTAGTTGGTCTATTCTTCACAAATGATAACCTATATGAGCATGAGTGACTTAAGCAGGATTTACTTAAGCATTGATCATACATGCCATATTTTTATATTATGCCTATAGCTTAACATTATGCATTTCAATTATGGTGCCTATCTATTGTTGCATTGCATTCTACATACTTAGTACATTGAAATGTGCTAACACATACTCTATGCCTACATTATATCACCATGTAGGAACCGGTGCCCAAGTTGATCATCCTCCTCCACCACGTGGTTAGTTCGACACTACTCAAGCTTTTGGTGAGTCCTCTATTTCGGAGACCTTAGTCTATGTTGATCCTATTATGTATTGAGACATTCTTCTTTATTTTCTATTTGACTATGAGGGTGAGCCTGGTTACTTTGGCTTGGCCCCCGCTCTTATATATGTATTAGAGGTGTTTGTTGGAGATATTATGTATCTATCCTAAGATCCTTGACTCTATTGTTCTTGATGTCTATGATATGAGCTTGTCTCTTGTCTCTTGATTATGATTGTGCAAGCTTTCCCCTAGTACAGTTTCCCCTATTCTTATTCTTTTATGTTGTATCTATTGTTTCTGCGACCAAGGATATGTAATAATGTTCTAAGAGGCTTGCTTGGGGTCTCTTTTGGTTCCCCTTGCGCCTTGTCACATCTAGGCCCTAGGCTTGGGTCATGACAAACTTGGTGTCAGAGCACTAGGTTGATAGATCCTCAGAGTCCAACACACCATGTCTATTAGAGTCCTATTCATGGTTGTGAAGCTCGCCATGACTATGAATAGGAGGCTATGAGACATTTCAGGAAATGTTTCCCTTGTTCATGTTCTAAGTCGTGCTATAGAGTGTGGTAAGTTTTTCCCCTAATGATTGTTACTTGCTATGTTAGATCATGCCAAACACTCAAGGAAGAAGGGCTCAAACTTCCGAGGAGCAACCTAACAATGGGAACTCTGGGATGCTCTCAGTATGCTTGCCCAAGTGGTGGCCAACCAAGTCACTCAAGGGGCCGAAGCACCTCATGCTACTACCTTGAGAGCTACGGTAAGAAACTTCATGAGGATGAATCCTCTGGTTTTCTATGGGTCAAAGGTGGATGAAGATCCACAAGAGTTCATTGCTTAGGTCTACAAAATCTTGAATGTCATGGGTGTTGGGCCGAATGAAAAGGCAAAGTTGTCGACGTACCAACTAAAAGAGGTAGCTCATGTATGGTATGATCAATGGAAAGGTGAGAAGGGGGTTGATAATGTTGTTCTTTGGGAGGAGTTCAAATTGGCTTTTCTTAACCAATTTTTCCCTCTTGAGCTTAGAAAAGCTAAGTTAGTGGAGTTTATGAACTTGAAACAAAGTGCTACGAGCGTGAGGAGTATGACCTCAAGTTTAATCAACTTTCGAAGTATGCTCTTCATTTGGTGGCCGATCCTAGATTTAGGATGAATAAGTTCGTGATGGGGGTCTCCGACTTGGTAAGTGAAGAATGCCAGTCCGCCATGCTAATTAGTGACTTGGAGTTCTCTCGATTGATAACCTATGCCAAGCAAATGGAGGAAAAAAAATTGAGGAAGAGAAGGGGGCATAAGGCCAAGAGGGCCCAGTTTGAGGGTAATTTCCAAAAGGGTGCTAGATTTCATCAAGGCCAAGGGCCTCCTCATGCTACTAATAAGGGGTTTGCCAATGACTTCCCTAAGCCTCATGGTATTGGTTTTGTGGCGCTTATTGATGGGTGTCCTAGATGTGGAAGGAATCGTAGAGGCCTATGTTTGAAAGATTCCAATGCATGCTTTGGTTGTGGGGAGCTTGGGCACAAGTAGGTAGATTGTCCAAGAAACCGTGGCAATGTTCAGGGTGCTAATGCGGTCCTACAGGGTAGAGGTGGTCCTCAACGTGGTGCCCCAAGGCCCAACTGATTTTATGCTCTACATGGGAGCCAAAGGGTTGGTGCTCCCCGATGTTGTTACTGGTATGTTGAAAATCTTTAATCTTGATGTATATCCTTTAATTGATCCGGGTGCCACTCTTTCCTTTGTTATCCCTTTTGTTGCTAAAATGTTCCATGTTGTCCCCGCATTGTTGCATGAGTCATATGAAATGTCTACTTCTATTGGTGCTTCTATTATAGTTAGGAAAGTGTATAGGAGTTGTCCTATTCGCATTTTGCATAAGTTGTTGCCTTGTGATCTTGTTGTATTATACATGGTAGATTTTGATGTCATTGTTGGGATGTATTTGTTGCATGCCTACTATGCGTCTATTGATTGTAGAACTCGTAGGGTCAAGTTTCAATTTCCTAATAAACTCGTCCTTGAATGGGAAAGTAAAGATATGGTGGACAAAGGTAGATTTATTTCATGCATTAAAAACCATAAGTTGATTTCTAGGTGATGTTTGTATCATCTTGTGAGGGTCAATGATGTGGAGTCCAAAGTCCCTTCCATTGAGTCAGTCCCCATTGTAAACGAGTTTCTTGATGTCTTACCAAATGAACTTTTTGGTGTCCCTCCTGAAAGGGAGATAGATTTTGGCATAGATCTCCTTCTCGATACTCAACCTATCTCCATTCCCCTTTACCGTATGACCTTGACGGAGTTGAAGGAGTTAAAGGAGAAATTGAAAGATTTGTTGGAAAAGGGATTTATTAGACCTAGTCAATCACCTTGGGGTGCTTCAGTGTTGTTTTTGAAAAAGAAGGATGGGTCACTTAGAATGTGCATTGATTACCAGCAACTCAATAGGGTTACTATAAATAATAGATATCCTCTTCCAATGATTGATGACTTGTTTGACCAATTGCAAGGGGCTAGCTTCTTCTCTAAGATTGATCTTCACTCCGGGTATCATCAAGTGAGGGTGAGGGAGTGTGATATCCCTAAGATGGCCTTCCTGACAAGATATAGACATTATCAGTTTGTTGCGATGTCTTTTGGGTTGACTAATAGACCAGCCATATTCATGGACCTAATGAATAGGGTCTTCAAACCCTACCTTGATTCCTTTGTTGTGGTCTTCATTGATGATATATTGATCTATCCACATAGTAGAGAGAAGCATATGAGCCATTTGAGGGTTGTATTGCAAAGGTTGAGGGAGGAGAAATAGTATGCCAAATATGACAAGTGTGAGTTTTGGTTGAAGGAGGTTGCTTTCTTTGGTCATCTGGTGTCGGGGGATGGTATAAAAGTGGATCCTAAGAAAACCGATGTAATTAGAAATTGCCCTAGACCATTGACCCCATCAGATATTAGGAGCTTCTTGGGCCTTAGGGGTTACTATAGAAGATTTGTGACTGGGTTCTCCTCCATTGCTTCCCCTATGACCAAATTGACGGAAAAGAAGGTTAAGTTTGTGTTGACCGATGAATATGAGAGAAGCTTCCAACAATAGGCTTGTGTTCGCTCCTATATTGTCATGACCGGATGGGCTTGAGAGTTTTATTGTGTATTGTGATGCATCTAGAGTTGGTTTGGGTTGTGTGCTAATAAAAAATGGTAAGGTCATAGCTTATGCTTCTAGACAACTCAAGGTACATGAAAGGAATTACCCTACCCATGATCTAGAGTTGGCCGCCATTGTGTTTGCATTAAAGATTTGACATCATTACTTGTATGGAGTGCATGTTGATGTCTTCACCGATAATAAGAGCCTTCAATATGTCTTCACTCAAAAAGATCTCAACTTGAGATAAAGAAGGTGGCTAGAACTTCTCAAAGATTATGACATGAGTGTAAATTATCATCCGGGTAATGCAAATGTGGCGGCGGATGCTTTGAGTCGGGTGTCTATGCTTAGCCTAGCTCATACTGATGGTGGTGATAGGGAAATGTCTAGAGAGGTGCATAGGTTAGCTAGATAGGGGGTTAGGATGGAAGGAGTGTGAGATGGTGTTGTTGTTGTTGATGGTTCCAAATCTTGCTTGGTTGATAAGGTGATAGCAAAACAATATCTTGATTCCTACTTGCTTGAATTGAAGGCCTTGGTGAGGGAGGGAAAAGCAGAGGTTTTCTCCCAAAGGGCAGATGGTGCCCTTAGGTATAAAGGTAGCTTGTGTCTGCCTTGTATTGATGGTTTAAAAGAGAAGATCCTTGGTGAGGCCCATGATTCTTCTTATTCTATCAACCCCGATTCCACCAAAAAGTATAGGGACTTGAGGGATGTGTATTGTTGGGTTGGCATGAAGAGGGACATTGCCAAATTCGTTTTCGGTTGCCATAGTTGTCGAAAGTTAATGCCAGACATAAAAGGCCGGGTTGCCTAAACCATGACATAGAGATTCCCACTTGGAAGTGGGAGTTGGTTAATATGGATTTTGTGGTTGGGTTTCCCAAGATTAGAAAGGGTTTTGATTCCATGTGGGTGGTGGTTGATAGGATGAAGAAATTGGCTCACATTCTACCAGTTAAGACCACATATGGGGCTGAAGAGTATGGAAGGTTGTACATCCATGAGTTAGTGAGGTTACATGGGGTTCCATTATCCATCATATTGGATTATGGTGCACAATTCACTTCACTCTTTTGGAGGTCTTTTCAAAGGTGTCTTGGTACCGAAGTTCACCTTAGTACGACGTTTCACCCTCAAAAGGATGGTCAAGCCGAAAGAACCATTCAAACACTTAAGGATATGCTAAGGGCTTGTGTATTGGAGTTGAGGGGTAGTTGGGATGACCATCTTCCTTTGATTGAATTCGCATACAACAATAGATATCACTCTAGCATCGGTATGGCTCCTTTTGAGGCTATTTATAGGAGACGTTGTAGATCACCGGTTGGTTGGTGTGAGGTTGGAGAGGTGGCTTTATTGGGTCCGGATCTGGTTATGGAGTCTTTTGAGAAGGTTAGGATGATTAGGGAAAGGTTGAACACGGCCCAAAGTCATCAAAAATGTTACACCGATATGAGAAGAAGAGACCTTGAATTCAAAGTGGGTGATTGGGTTTACTTGAAGGTTTCTCCAATGAAAGATGTTGTCCGTTATGGTAAAAAAGGGAAGTTGAGTCCAAGGTATGTTGGTCCTTATGAGGTGATAAAGAGGGTTTGTAAGGTAGCATATGAATTGAAGTTGCCTAGTGAAATGAATTTGGTTCACCCAGTGTTCATGTCTCTATGTGGAGGAAATGTGTTGGTGATCCTAATGCTATTGTGCCTCTTGATGTTGAGGGTCTTGTTGAGGATAAACTTGACATATGAGGAGGTTCTGGTTCAGATCCTAGATAGGCAAGTGAAGAGATTGAGGAACAAGGAGGTAACATCCGTTAAGATCCTTTGGAGGAACCAACAAATCGAAAGTGCTACTTGGGAGGCCCAAGCGGACATGCAAAAATGGTATCCTTATCTTTTTCACTCCACTTAGGCCTAAGGTACTAATTCTAAGTCCACTATGTGATTTCAAGTCTTATGTTTCAGCACCTATGTTAGTCATATGCATTCATGTTTAAGTTGACAAGTTTATGATGATTTACACATACATTGAGATTTTTATAATGGTGTTTTAAATCTAATGTTGTACTTTTGTTGAGGCTGGTTTGTTTATGATCATTCTTGTCTTGTACATCTCTTTTACATTTGGGGACGAATGTACCCAAGGGGGAGATATTGAAACGACCTCAAAAAGAGCTCGAAATTGTGCCTCGGAATGCTTGGTATGTTAAATTCTATATATCTAAAAATCCGTTTGCTATTTTGAAAACCTAACTTTATATTCTTGATCAGGGGGTCCAATTAAGGTGAAGAAGGGTCTAACCCTGTTTTAAGAGCAATAGATTAGCAAATTATGAAATTCTAAAGTGCGATTTCCGGAGGGGTTTTCGTGTCCCCCTCGCGATGTGCCTCTCTGTATTTTGGGGACTGTCTTTTTCAGTTCGGTCCAATACTTCTAAGTCTTGGGACTAAGTGTTCCCAAATGTGTTTTTACCTATATTTAGCCAAATTTCACCCTCATATCATCCTAAACATTTCCTAATACTCACTCAAACACTTGGTCATATTTTCACTCCCCAAACTCAAGTCCTAAACCCTTATCCCAAGCTAAGGTTCTCCGTCAAGTTTCTTCTTCAAGCTTCAAGTCTCCATCTCCAATCTTCACCAAGTTCATCTCCAAGATAAGGTATGTGGGTTTCTTCCATGGGATCCTTTCACCCATGATACCCAAGTCTTCTTCTACTCAAATTGCATGATTTAAAGTTGATTTATAAATGGGTCTTGATTATTATGAAATTCATTGCACACTATGTCAAAGCTATGTAAAGTTGTGACTATTTTGCCATGTTTTGAGCTATAAATCCTTGATTTATTGTAAGATTTGATAAGCGCTTTTGATGTATATTTCTAGAGGGTGTTACAAGGTGTTGATTGATGGTTTTACAATGGATTTCCTTGCATGATTTCATCTCTATATTTCATGGTTTTATACTAGCATTACACACTCTCTAAGTGTTTGATGAAATGTCCGGATGTGGGTTCTTGAGGAGTTGAAGGTCCAAAACATGAGATATAATATGAATGAATATATGATGATGAAATGAGCTTATGTATATGATAAATTCTTTATAAAGTATTACATTAGACCATGGCAAATCCTGGGGGACTAAGGCCACGAATAACCGAGGTGGGGGTTTGTACTCATCAACCGAGGTGGGAGTTTGTACTTTGCCACCAGGGTGATAAGTAGTGATTATCATCAACCATGTGAGGGGTTTATACCACACCACCAGGGTAATGGGGTGATATCATCATCAACCGACCAAGGGGTTCATACTTTGGAAATCTAGTTAGTTTATTCTTCACAAATGATATCCTATATGAGCATGAGTTACTTAAGTATGATTTACTTGAGCATTGATCATACATTGCCATATTGTTATATTATGCCTATTGCTTAACATTATGCATTTTGATTATGGTGCCTATTTATTGTTGCATTGCATCCTACATACTTAGTACATTCAAACGTACTAATGCATACTCTATGCTTTAATCACCATGTAAGAACCGATGCCCAAGTTGATCATCCTCGTCCTCCACGTGGCTAGTTTGACATTACTCAAGCTATTTGGTGAGTCCTCTAATTTGGGGACCTTAGTCTATGTTGCTCCTATTATGTATTGAGACATTCTACTTTATTGACTGTTCGACTATGAGGGTGAGCCCGGTTACTTTGTCATGGCCCCCGCTCTTTTTTATGTATTAGAGGTGTTTGTTGGACATATTATGTATCTATGCTAAGATCCTTGACTCTATTGTTCTTGATGTCTATGATATCACTTTATCTCTTATCTCTTGATTATTATTTTGTGCAAGCTTTCCCCTAGTCCTATTGCCCCTATTCTTATTCTTTTATGTTGTATCTATTGCTTCTATGACCAAGGATGTATAATAATGTTTTAAGAGGCTTGTTTGGGAAGGGATTCCCCTTGTGCCGTGTCACGTCTAGGCCCTAGGCTCGGGTTGTGACAAATTTCTTTAAAAGATTAAGTGGCGACTCTGTTATTTTTTAAATAAAATTGGTTTTCCTTAATTTAATCGAGTTTTAAATCGATTTTTCCTAAAGCAACCTATTTCCCAATGAACAGAAATGACAACTCTGTTGTGGAATATAAATAGATTCTAACCATTAGATTAGGATTATTTGACTAACTATTTAGACTTGTAATAATTAGTAATTTTATTTTTCCATATATGTTCATTATGTGTTTAAATTCAATATTTAACTCTAATTAAATTTCATGATATATTCCTTATTATCTTGCATATTTAAAAGAATGATTTTGCGAGCCTGCAACCAGACTTTTAAATACTTAAGCCTTCTTCAGAAAAAGTGGCAATTTTATTGGTTCGTGATGCATCCAATAGTTGTCACAATTTCCAACTCAGGTTGTCCGTGTTGGTCCCCAGTCTCGTCTAAAAACAACTCTTAGATTCCCCGGATAGAATGAAACTAAAACCCTTCTAGGATCATTTTCCTAGGCCGACCCAATACCTAAGGGGTATTGGGCCCATTAGTAGTCCACCTTGAGTCTATTTGGCCCATAACCAATAGGACAACCATGCTTACGTGTTTTGATTGAAGGATGTGTTGTTTAATTTAAACAACTCATTATAACCTAGGCAATGGAACCTAATGTAATTTTTTGTCTTGTAGGATGACCCAAGTCCACGAGCCTTTGAAGACCAGAATGGTGACCCAACCTCATCACTTTCTCAAAGTGTGGTGGAAATACATGTCTAAGAAAGACAAATGAGAGGTCTAAAGACACATAGGCCACTCCCCTCTTTAATGGAAATAGAAGCCTGGCTAAACCTAATTGGAGCAATGATTAAATTCAGGGATAGTGACTTTATAATATTCCATTTTGGGGATGTATAGTTGACTCCGACCATAGAAGAGGTATTGGCAAGTTATGAGAGTGTGGGTAAGTCTAAAATAGAAAGACCATGCTTGACAATGACATTCTAATTCCCAAGGTCTGGGGCCTAAGCAAAATCAAGGACACGAGCCTTTGAAGACCAGAATGGTGACCCAACCTCATCACTTTCTCAAAGTGTGGTGAAATACATGTCTAAGAAAGACAAATGAGAGGTCCAAAGACACATAGGCCACTCCCCTCTTTAATGGAAATGGAAGCCTGGCTAAACCTAATTGGAGCAATGATTAAATTCAGGGATAGTGACTTTATAATATTCTATTTTGGGGATGTATAGTTGACTCCGACCATAGAAGAGGTATTGGCAAGTTATGAGAGTGTGGGTAAGTCTAAAATAGAAAGACCATGCTTGACAATGACATTCTAATTCCCAAGGTATGGGGCCTAAGCAAAATCAAGGACACACTCTCACTAGCTAACATCGATTGGATGGATAGGCTCAAATGACCAAACATCCCGCTCTGGAAGTTGTATTGTCGATTTGGACGTGCTAGGGCCTACGAGTAGTTTAAAGAAGAATTCATTTTCGAACAAACTTAAAAGGAAAAATGAGATTTTAATTTTGCAGTATGCTTGCTCGGGTCTATGGTTTCTCTACAGAATCTGAATCGTGCTATCTACCTGAGTGTGGTAATCATGCCATATTCTATGGGGTCAAATTTGGAACATCAATAAGGTATTATAACTTAACACCTATGATTCTTGTTGACATCTATAGGGCTTTCGATAAATGTAAAGGTAGGAGCCGATTCTTTCAGGGTTTTAATCTAATACTCTAATGGTGGATGATGAAGCACCTACTTAAAGTCTGTAACCCTACAAAACTGAACCAAAAAGTCCAAAAGGATCAAGTCTCTTCTCACAGTTTGTGGTTATATCTGAATCATTTCAAAGTGGAAAATGGACAACAATTTTCGTTGCCAATATTGAGTAGCTTGAAGGATGAAGTTGTACAATGGGCCATCGATGATCTTCCTGTGGATGACACCATGATTTGAAGCAATGATCTTCCTTTCTTGGTACTATCTAAACTTAGGAGAACTCAACCTTATGCTCCCAATCGAGTTCTTAGGCAGTTGGGTTGCAAGTAAGTTGCCTCTCTAACAAGAGACATGAGAAAATTTGCAATAGATCACAAAAATGGCTGAGTATCTTTCGCTAAGATGATAATTCGAGAATGGAAAACTCGATGGGTATCGGGTGATAAATTCCCTAACAGGTTTAGTGTCGAGTGCAGTGGTAAGTATAAAAAATGATTGAATGAGAATCTAAGGAACCAATATGCCTAACACAAATGGGCCTTATTATATCAAAGATGTTGAGGCTGAGAGTCAAGTACAACTTCACCAACTTCAATAAGTGTATCAAGAAAAGGAGCTGGCCAACCAACATCGATATTCAAAGGATGTAAAGATTTTCCCTAACTAATGTTCTTTGCTATTCAAGATCATGCCTATTCTAAGAGGAAGAAGTGCTCGTAATCCTGAGGAGCAACCGGTCCCTCCCACTCTTCAAGGTCCTTAAGATGGGGGTATGACTCATGAAGAGTTTCGGATGCTTTTGCCATGTTAACCCATGCCATGACTAATCAAATCAACCAACGGGCCGAAGCCGCTCATGCACCTACTCAGCCTCAAGGGTGAGAAATTTTACTAGGATGAACCCACCGGAGTTCCATGTGTCCAAGGTGGATGAGGATTCAAAAAAATTCATCGATTAGATGTATAAAGTGTTTTTCATTATGGGGGTCAACTCAAAGGAGAAAGAGAAGTTGGCGACCTACCAACCCAAAGGGATGGCCCAAATATGGTTAACTTAATGGAAGTTGGAGAAGGGGAATGGTGATTCTATCCCTTGGGAAAAGCTCAAAGCGGCATTTCTCAATCGTTTCTTCCCTATTGAGCTTAAGGAGGAAAAAATGATGGAGCATAGGAATCTAAAGCAAGGATCCATGAGTGTGAGGGAGTATGCCCTCAAGTTCAACCAACTCTCCAAGTATGCTCCTCAATTAGTTGTCGAGCCAAGGGCAAGGATGAACAAATTTGTGTCGGGTGTATCCGACTTGGTGAATGAGGAGTGTCGAACGACCATGTTTGTAGGTGACATGGATTTTTCCTATCTCATGACATATGCCAAACAATTGGAGGGTGGAAATGCTTAGAAAGAGAAGGGTTGGTGAGGCCAAGAGGTCCCATTTTGAAGGTGGATTCCAAGGTCCTAAAGGTGGCTGGTTTCCTAAATGCTCCAAGTTCTAAGACCAAGAGTCATCCAATGCTTCTAACAAGAGGTTTGCCAATGATAGGGTGCCTAATTCAATGTTCCAAGGTGGTAATGGTGGAGTGGTAAAGCCTAGATGTCCAACGTATGAAAAGAATCATAGTGATCCTAGTTTTAGAAATTCAAATGCTTGCTATGGTTGTGGTGAAGTTGGCCACAAGGTCATTGATTGTCCTCATGCTCAACCTAAGGGTGGAAATGGTCGTCCACAAGGCCAAGGTGCAAATACTGGTCAAAGGGGAAGAGGAGGCCAACAAGGGGATGCACCAAGGCAAAATAAGTTATATGCTCTTCAAGGGGGACAAGGGGTGAATGACGTGCCCGATGCCGTCACCGATATGTTAAAGGTTTTTGATTGTGATGTGTATACTTTGATTGACCCGAGTGCCACTCTGTCTTTTATTACTCATTATGTGACAAAAAGATTCATGTTAGTCCCGAATTGTTGTGTGAACCCTAGGAAGTGTCTACCCCTCCCCCTAATTGGTGAGTCTATTGTTACTAAAAAAGTCTATAGAAATTGTCCCGTATTCATATTGCATAAAATCATGCCTTGTGATTTTGTTGAGTTAGATATTCTGGATTTTGATGGCATTCTTGGGATGGATTGGTTGCATGCATATTATGCTTCTATTGATTGTAAAACCTGTAGGGTCAAATTTCAATTCCCAAATGAACCCGTCCTTGAGTGGGAAAGTTATGATGTGGTGGTCATGGGTAGATTCATTTCTTGCATTAAAGCCCAAAAGTTGATTTCTAAGGGTTGTCTCTATCATCTTGTGAGGGTTAGCGATATTAAGTCCAAAGTCTTTCTTATAGAGTCGAATCCAGTAGTTAATCAGTTTCTTGATGTCTTCCATAATGAGCTTCACAGTATTCCTCCCGAAAGGGAAATAGAATTTGGTATAGACCTTCTTCCGGATACTCAACTAATTTCTATTCCTCTTATCGTGTGGCCCCAAGGGAGTTGAAGAAGCAATTGAGGAATTTGTTGGAAAAGGGTTTTGTAATTCCTAGTAAGTCCCCTTGGGGTGCACCGGTGTTGCTTCTAAAGAAGAAGGATGGTTCTCTTAGAATGTGCATTGATTACTTGCAACTTAATAGAGTCACCATCAAGAATAAGTACCCTCTACCAAGGATTTATGACATTTTTGATCAAGTTCAAGGGGCTAGTCACTTCTCTAAGATTGATCTTCGGTCCGGGTATCACCAAGTGAAAGTGAGGGAGTGTGATATTCCCAAGACGACCTTTCGAACTAGGTATGAGCACTATAAGTTTGTGGTTATGTGCTTTGGGTTTACTAATGCACCCGCTATATTCTTGGATCTTATGAATAGGGTCTTTAAAACTACCTTGACTTGTTTGTGGTGGTTTTTATTGATTATATCTTGATCTATGCCTATAGTGAGGAGAAACATGTGGATCACTTGAGGGTGGTGTTGCAAATCTTGACGGACGAGAGGTTGTATGAAAAATATGAGAAATGTGAGTTTTGGTTAAAGGAGGTTTCTTTTCTAGGGCATGTGGTGTTAGATGATGGCATTAAGGTGGACCCAAAGAAATGAGGTGATTAAAAATTGGCCTAGACCTTTGACTCCATCAGACATTAGAAGTTTCTTGGGTTTCGCAAGTTATTATTAGAGGTTCGTAAATAGGTTCTTTCCTATTGCTTCTCTTATGACTAAATAGACCCTAAACATGTCCAAATTTGTATGGACTGATTAGTGGGAAAAGAGTTTCCAAACTTTGAACATAAGCTTGTCTCTGCTTCTATCTTGGCTCTACCGGAAGGGTTGGAGGGGTTTGTTGTATATTGTGAAGCCTCAAGAATTAGTTTAGGGTGTATTTTGATGCAAAGGGGTAAGGTGATAGCATATGCCTCTCGACAACTTAAAGTGCATGAGAAGAATTATCCCACCCATGATCTTGAATTGGCGGCCATGTATTTGGTTTGATAATTTTGTATCACTATTTGTTTAGGATTCATGTTAATATGTTTACTGATCATAAGAGTCTCCAATATGTATTCACCCAAAAAGATCTTAACTTGAGACAAAGAAGGTGGTTAGAGCTTCTTAAAGATTACAATATGATTGCACGTTATGACCCTGACAAAGCTAAAGTTGTGGCTGATGCTCTAATCTGATGCTCTAAGTAGGGTGTCTATGGGTATCCTAGCTCATGTTGATGATGGTGGGAAAGAGGTTGCTAAAGAGGTCCATCGGTTGGCTAGATTAGGGGTTAGGTTGGAAGAAGATGATATTGGTGGTGTAGTATTTGTTGATGGTTCTAAATCTTCCTTGATTGAAGAGGTGAAGGCAAAGCAAGTTCTTGACCCTACCATGTTAGAGTTGAAGGACTTGGTGAAGAATGGTAAAATGGAGGTTTTCTCCCAAGGGGGAGATGGTGCCCTTAGGTGCCAAGGTAAATTGTGTGTGCCTAGTGTTGATGACTTGAGAAAGAATATTTTAGATAAGAGTCATAATTCTTCCTATTCTATTCACCCTGGTTCTACAAAGATGTATAAATATTTGAGGGAAGTGTATTCGTGGGATGGTATGATGAGAGACATTGCAATGTTCATATCCGGATGTCACAATTGCCAACAAGTGAAGGCCGAAAAACAAAGGCTGGGTGGCCTAGGCCAAGATATAGAGATTCCTACTTGGAAGTGGGAGGAAATGAACATGCATTTTATGGTTGGGTTGCCTAAGACTAGAAAGCATTTTGACTCTATTTGGGTTGTGGTTGATAGAATGAAAAAATCAGATTACTTCTTACCGGTCAAGACTAGTTATGGTGCTGAGGATTATGCTTAATTGTATATACATGAGTTGGTTAGATTGCATGGGGTGCCTTTGTCTATCATTTAGAATAATAGTGCTCAATTCATTTCTCATTTTCGGAGGTCCTTCCAAAGAGGTCTTGGTACCAAGGTAAAGCTCAGCATGACCTTTCACCCTCAAACTGATGGCAAGCCAAGAGGACTATCCAAACTCTTGAGGATATTCTTAGAGCTTCTGTCGTGGAGTTTAAGGGTAGTTGGGATGATTATCTTCCACTCATTTAATTTGCTTACAGTAATAGTTACTACTCAAGCATTGGTATGACTCCTTTTGATACTCGTTATGGTAGAGCATTGTAGATCACCGGTTGGGTGGTTTGAAGTGGGGGAGATGGCTTTTCTAGGTATAGATTTGGTCATAAAAGTTTTGGAGAATGTGAGGTTGATAAGAGAGAGATTACAAACTGATGTGCTGTCAAAATAGAACACATTTGATGCCCGAAACAAGGGATTTTGTGAGATCTTAAAGAGACTTTTTAGTGTTTTGATGTGTTTTTATGTTAATCTTGCAGAAAAGTTAGGTTGGCATGATTTTGAAGAAAAGTTGTAGATTTTGCTGAAGTACAAGTCTTACGAGCCAACCTATGAGTCGTAGCTCAAAATACTAGTCGTAGGGTGGTCTTGTAGTAGGAATCAGAGTCCGAAAATCAAAAATTTGCCAAGTGAAGGTCACTCCTACAAGGACATCCTATGAGTCATAAGACACACTACAACTTATATAGGTGGACTCGTAGAACGAATCAGAGGGCCAAAATGTTGGACCAAGAAAACTGAAGACCAAAACTACCACACAAACATACGAGTCACAGCTCAAGTAATGACTCATACCTATGGGTCGCACCAGTTCAGTCCAAGATGCCAAGAACCAGATACGAGACTCCGACTATGACCCGTAGGCCAACTTACGAGTCGCAACTGTGAAATTTATCATATGCCAACTGACTTTGCAGCATAATTCCTAGGGTTGTTTTGTAAATACAATAAATAGTTTAAGTTTGGATTTTGAGGGAAGAGTTCAAACATTAGACATTTCTCCATTATGTTTAGAAGCTTTTCTTAGGTTTTTAGAGTAGTTTATTATTCTCTCTTGGAAAACCCATTTTGGGGATTGCAAATCTTGCCTTGTACTCATTGTTGATCAATCAAGGTTGTGGGTTTGCAATTTGTGGTGCCTATCTCCATCATTATTATTGGTGAAACTTTGAACTATGTCTATTATGTGCATTTTTATGTGTTTTATCTAGCCATAATAGCTAACACCCATATCTTGGGGTTGTGGGAACCATGGGTAGTTGACTTGAGATGACCTAGGTTTTGTGCGTGTCTATGGATGGGGTTTTGCATGTATTGTTTGTTTCCCTTCATGACTAATATTGTTTTGTGGTGGCCAACACCAAACCCCGCCTACTCCCACAATCCCGACCAAGTTAGTGACGAATAGGAAAAGGGAAGTAGATGATAGGATTCGGTTGATGTGTTCCCATCTAATAGACCAAACTTGACAAGGGGGAGGTTGACTGGGACAATAGGTAACAGTTAATTGGCACGCCATGGTAGCAGACCAAGCGCCATGGTGAAATTCGACCTTTACCTTCACAAGAGGGCTAGAAGAACCTAAGTTATTGTCCTGCATGCTATTCACTAATCGTAGTTTTGTTATCTAGGGCAATTTAGTCAACAACCCATGGGGAACACAATTCCCAAGTTGTCTCCAAAATTGAGTGTTTTCTTGCGTTTTAATTAGTGTTTATTTTATGGTTTTTTTGAATCACAACCCCCCTCCAATTTAGAGATTATAGGTATAGATACTAGAAATGATTAGTAGTGAAATGTTGTAGTCAATACTTGTATTCCCTGTGGATTCGACCCTAACCTTGGTTTATTACTGATAGCAACTACTTTCTTATTGGATCGTGACTATCATTAGAAATTACGAAAGTTATGGATTAAGGTGAAGTTTGAGTAGCCTTAAGTTCATAACTTCCCCTATTTCTGATCCCAAGGTTTTCTTGCCATGTTTCTTTTTCCATGTGGATGTTTATTTTCCTGTTGAACCTACAAGTTTAGGTAGTGTAGATAATGGGTAAATTCATAGTAGTGTCATCTATTGGCATATAAATTATTGTTAGAGTTGTTTTCAAATGTTTTGATAAAAAATTGGGCACCCTCAAAATCTTTGAGGTTGTGAGTATTGATGTATTTCTAGATTTTTGAGTATCGAGCAATGTTTGTTCTGATATTGTGAAGGTAAGCTAAGACTGAAAGCATGGCCTGTGAGTCTATACTTGATTGAGGATGCAATTGCTATGTATGTTGTGAGCTTATTTCGCTACATTCATGCATCTTGTATGGAGTCAGAACTTGCCTTGTTACTCTAAAAGTTGGTTTGGTGATGTGGTGGATATGAAAAGGCTCTTAGGCCTTTATTCTTTGAGTGGAACCACTTTTGGCCTAAAATAACCCACCAGTTAAGTGACAAAATCCCTTTTTTCCAAATTTTTGAGCTTATCATGCACACATTCTTTCTTAATACCTTGCTAGCTTAACTTTGTCTGATGAAATACCTTGATATTGGCCCTGGTCTATCCTTTAACATGTGAACCTTTATTGAGGCCAAAGGCATAAGTTGAGGGTTGCTGCAATTGATGGCCCTTGTTTGAGGCATAGATATTGTGTACTTCACTTAAGGCTAAAAGCCTATGTTAAGGGTGGCCCTTATTGTGGTAAAGTAAAATTAATAAGGTGGTTAGTTGGGAAATCAAGAAAGAAATGAAAAAGCATAAACCAAGTGAAGAAAAAGAAGAAAAGTGTCTTTAATTGAGAAAAAGTAGCAACAATGAGTTTGAAATCAAGGCAGAGCTGAAAAAGAGAAAGAAAGCACTCAAGAAAAGTTCAAAGCAAGAGAATAAGGGTGGAGTGATGAAAAAAAGAGTTGGATTATGAAAGCAAAAAATGTTGGTAAATATGATTCAAGGATTGCTTTTAGTCACTACTTGACTAAAATACCATACCAAAGTCCCCTAAGCGCATGTTACTAGCCAATAAGTCCTAAAGTGATCCAAATCCACTTTTTAACCAAATCGAAAAATGAGTGTAGGGCCAAGCTTATAGTGCTAGTCATTGTGCATGAATTTCAATTGTGAGAGCGAGAATGCTTCCTCAGTTCCTGATTTATGAATGTTCTTGAGTGAGTGTAAGGGAGTTCTTTCTAGTGATGGCATTTGCAATACTTGAGTAGCACATGAGTACAACAGTGAATATGGACAGTTGGTACTCCTTCGCTTGTCGTAGTTGGATTACCAAGTATCTCTTTATGTTTCTGTTTGCTAAATAATTTTACAATCTTTCAAAGGAGTAAGTTTGATACCTGAACCAAATGAGTTGTTGTATATTCCATTGATATAACTGCTCCGTATTTCTCTTTGTCTGCATAGATTGAGTCATCGCTTGAGGACACACAATAATTCTAAGTTGAGGGTGTTGATGTGCTATCAAAATACAACATATTTGATGTTTGAAACAAGGGATTTTGTGAGTTGTTAAAGCAATGTTTTACTGTTTTGATGTGTTTTTATGTTAATCTTGTAGAAAAGTTAGGTTGGCATGATTTTGAAAAAAAGTTACAGATTTCGCTGAAGTACAGGCCTTACGAGCCAACCTACGAGTCATAGCTCAAGATACGAGTCGTAGGGTGGTGTCGTAGCAGGAATCAGAGACCAAAAATGAGAAATTTGCCAAGTGAAGGTGACTCTTACGAGGACATCCTACGAGTCATAAGACACACTATGACTCGTATAGGTGGACCCGTAGCAAGAATCAGAGGGCCAAAACGTTGGACCAAGAAAATTGAAGACCAAGACTACGAGACAAACATACGAGTCATAGCTCAAGTAACGACTCGTACCTATGGGTCGTACCAGTTCATTCCAAGATGCCAAGAACCTTATAAAAGACCCCGACGATGACTCGTAGGCCAACCTAGGAGTCATAACTATGAAATTTATCGGATGCCAGTTGTCTTTTCGGTATAATTGATAGGGTTGTTTTGTCAATACCATAAAAAGATTAAGTTAGGTTTTTGAGGGGAGAGTTCGAACAGTAGACATTTCTCCATTACATCTAGAAGCGTTTCTTAGGTTTCTAGAGTATTTTATTATTCTCTCTTGGAATACCTATTTTGGGGATTGCAAATCTTGCCTTGTACTCATTGTGGATCAATCAAGGTTGTGGGTTTGCAACTTTTGGTGCCTATCTCCTCCATTGTTATTGGAGAAACTCTCAACTACGTCTATTATGTACATTTTTGTGTGTTTTATCTTAGCCATGAGTAGCTAAGCACCCACAACTTGGGGTTGTGGGAACCATGGGTCGTTGACTTGAGATGACCTAGGTCTTATGCATATCTATGATTGGGGTTTTGCATGTATTGTTTATTTCCCTTCATGACTAATGTTGTTTGGTGGAGGCCAACACCACACCTGCCAACTATCATGATCCGGACCAAGGTAGTGATGAATTGGAAAAGGGAAGTAGATGATAGGATTTGGTTGATGTGTTCCCGTCTAATCGACCAAACCTAACCAAGGGAGGTTGACTAGGACAATAGGTAACAGTTAGTTGGCTCGCCACGGTAGCTGACCAAGCGCCATGCTGAAATTTGACTTTCACCTTCACAAGAAAGTAAGAAGAAACTAAGTTACTGTCCTGCATGTGATTCTCTAATCGTAGTTATGTTATCTAAGGTAATTTAGTCAACAAACCATGGAGAACAAAATTCCCAAGTTGTCCCCAAAATTGAGTGTTTTCCTACATTTTAATTAGTGTTTATTTTATGTTGTTTTTGAATCACAAACCCCCCCCCCCCTCATTTAGAGATTATTGTTATAGATACTAGAAATGATTAGTAGTGAAATATTGTAGTCAAGCCCTGTATTCCCTATGGATTCGACCCTAACCTCGGTTAGGTTAATTACTGATAGCGACTGCTTTCTTATTGTAGCGTGACCATCATAAAATATTATGGCGCCATTGCTGGGGAATACGGCTAGGTTTTCATTTGATTTCACTATTAATTAGTCAAAGTGTTAAATTTCTAGAGTCTCTTGTACTTTACTTTTTTTTTTGTTTTTGTTGTTTGAATTCTTTTTCAGGGTGTACTAGGTTGTATGTCCAACACAAGGAGCCAAGGCACTCCCTTAGCTCCACTAAATTTGGAGATCCATCGATTACCAAGAATAATCACTCGAGCGAATGAGGCCATTGAGGTTGAGGAGGATATGCATGCGAATGAGGAAGACTTAAGCAGAGAGGAGAATCCACCACCAAGGGTTAACCGACCACAGCATAGAGATTTCAATGCAAATGCTTATGGATGGAATCAGTACCGATTGAACCCTATGGTGATGGATATTACAAGTTCTATAGTACTGCCCCCTTTATCAGTAGATGCTAAGTTCGCGGTATCAAGTGGATTGCTCCAGATGCTGCAAAACCGTGGCTTATTCATAGGGCTACCGTCAGAGGATCCCCACTGTTATCTCCAAAATATCGTCTTCGTGTGCAAAAGTGTCATGGGGACACAAAATATTTCTATTGATCATGTTGGATTGAGGGTATTTGCATTGTCACAGACTGGCAATGCAGCTATATGGTTGTCCGAACTACCTCCGGGTACCATCACAAGTTGGGCTGAGCTACAGAGGGTGTTCTTCGAAAGATGTTTCCCAAGGTCGAAAAAGATGAAGCTTAAGGACCAACTCAACAACTTCGAGCAATTGCCTGGAGACTCTCTTAGCACTACATGGGATAGATTCACCAAATACTTGAGGATGGTCCCTGATCACAAAATTGATAATGATGTTTTGGTCGAGATCTTCTATAGAGCACTTGATGATAATAGCAAAGCTTGCACCAACATGATCATGGCAGGTGTTTTCCTTGATCAACCGTTTGAGCTAGTGGCTGAAGGAATGGAACAAGTGGTGAAGACCAACAGAGCATGGGGTCAGAGTGAGTGTAGTAATACAAAGAGTTCTTGTGCGGTTACCTCAAATAGTTAGCAGGTAAAGTGAATGAAGAGATTATGGAGCAACATGCTCAACTTCGTACGAGCATGGATTTGGTTTTGAAGCAAAACCAAGCTACTGTGAAGGTAATAGATCACCAACCCCTAGTTACTCCTGTGTATGATAATCAATTCTTTGATGAGGATGCCTATTATGTGAGCAACAAAGCTGCGTGTTTTTGGAATAACCCCCAAGGGTCCAACTCGAACTATTGGAGGCAAAGTTCCAGGAATCAAGGTCGGAACTTCAATCGAGATAGAGCGTATAGAGACAACTAGGGTGGATACTATGAGAGAGAGAGAGAGAGAGAGTCCAGACGTAGAATGGGGAAGAAGCGAGGGCTACAGGAATGGTCCTTATGTGCCACCACACAACCATGATGTCGGTTAGAGCAACTCTAGGATTGAAGATATGTTTGAAAATTGTTGAAACAAGCTAACAAGCAAGATGAGACTCTAAAGGAAATGAAAGCATATATTTCAAGTATTAACCAAAAAATAGAGTCTCCCTCGGTAGCGATCAAGCAACTTTAACAACAATTTGGGGAAGTGTCTTCACAATTGAACCAATGCAAAAAGGGAACCCTACCAAGCAATATGGTTCAAAATCTTAAAAATGAAGGGCATTGCATAGAGATAATGACTAGGAGTGGCAAAAGCATGATACATCCCCCTATGCAAAAGGTGGAAAATGGGAACCGCAAGAAGAGAATGAATGAAGGAACCCAGGCATGCAACACAAAAGATCAACCCAAGAAGTATAGAGCACTTCTGAGGCCCCCTCATTCTTTCCCTCAAAGGCTTATAAAAAGAAAGGAGGAGGGTAAGTTTGAACAGTTCTTGGCAATGCTAAAAATATTATCAGTGTACCTCTCGTTAGTTGAGGCCCTTGAGAGGATGTCGGGGCATGCCTAATGATGAAAGACCTAGACAAAAAGAAGCTAAAAGTTAGCCAAGACCTCTCCAAAATGTTCAATGTTGTAGTGCCATCATTACAAAGTCATTAGTGAAAAAGCGTGAAGTCCTGGGTGCATTCACCATACCATGCACTGTAGGAGAACTAGCATTAGCTAAAGCACTATGTGATTGGGGGGCTAGCGTTAACTTAATATCGCTCGCCATATTCAGAAAGCTCGATTTGGGGAACCTTGTCTCCACGAAAATGCGGTTGTTGATGGCAGACAAAATAATCAAAAAGCATGTGGGGATCTTGTATGATGTGTTAGTAAAGGTAGACAAATTTATATTTCCCACAAATTTTGTTATACTTGACTGTGAAGTTGATTTTGCAGTTCCGATCATCTTGGCAAGACCTTTCTTAGCCACAGGTCAAGCATTAATAGATATGGAGAAGAGTCTACTCACTTTCAGATTTGGTGAAGAAGAAGTGGTGTTTCGAGTAGGTCATCAAGATGGGAAAAGTTCTGAGTTCCAAGTTATCTCAATGATTTCAACGGATGAGGATGATGAAGCCGAGAGACCGATAGAATTGAGGCTTGGGGTTGATCCTTTAGCCACTGTGTTGATGAAGTTTGATGGTGACAACATCCCTAATTATGAGAAAATAGTAAATGCTCTTGGGATGTCACTTGGGCCGAGGCGACAAACAAGGTTGGAGCTGGATTTATGCAACAGGGAAGCACCACCTATAAAACCCTTTGTAGAAGTTCCACCAGAGTTAGAGTTAAAGGCATTAGCATCACATCTGAAATATGCATACCTGGGAAGAAATAGTACATTACCTGTCATCATTGTAGCAGGGTTAAGTGAAGCCCAAAAAGAAGCCCTAGTCTTAGTTCTCAAGCCGTACAAAAGAGCTATTGGGTTTACAATTGTATACATCATTGACATACCGGGATATTCCCTCATAGGATTCAGCTAGTCAAGGATTATAAGCCGAGTGTTGATTATCAAAGGCGATTGAACCCCCCAATGCAAGAGGTTCTGAGGAAAGAAATCATCAAGTGCCTAGACGCAGAGTAATCCACCCAATTGCTGGCAGTAATGGGTGAGCCCAGTGCAGTGTGTTCCAAAGAAGGGAGGTATCACAACGGTATCTAATGAAAAGAATGAGTTCATCCCCATAAGACCAGTCATCAGATGGAGAGTGTGCATAGACTATAGGAAATTAAATGCTTCTATTCTATGCCATTCATGGATTTGATGCTTGAAAGACTAGCAAAAAATGGATGGTATTGTTTCCTTGACAGATATTTTGGGTACAATCAAATTGTTATTGCATTTGAAGATCAAGAGACGACAACGTTCACATGCCCCTGTGACCTTTGCATTTAGAAGGATGCCCTTTGGGCTCTGTAATTCTCCAGCCACATCTCAAAAATGAATAATGTCTATCTTCTCAGACATGGTTGAATGTACTATTGAAGTGTTCATGGATGACTTCAATGTCATTGGCTAGTCTTTTGAAGAATTCCTTTTAAATTTGCGTGATGTGTTGCAGTGATATATCGAGTGTCATTTGGTGCTAAATTGGGAGAATGCCACTTTATGGTCAAAGAGGGCATCGTACTTGGTCACAAAATTTCGGGCAAAGGAATTGAAGTGGATAAAGCAAAAGTCAAGGTGATAGAAAAATTGCCACCACCGATTTCAGTAAAAGGTATCATAATTTTTTAGGTAACGCTGCATTCTACCGTCGCTTAATAAAGGACTTCTACAAAATCTCACAACCCTTGTTTAAGTTGTTAGAAAAAGATGCAAAGTTTGTATTTGATGAGGCATGCATGGACGCCTTTGGAGAATTGAAAAGAAGGCTAACCACGATACCCATTATTGTCCCTCCAGATTAGTCCCAACCGTTTGAACTAATGTGTGATGCAAGTGGTGTTGCATTTGGTGTGGTATTGGGGTAGTGAAGAGAGAAAGTCCTGCATCTGATCTATTATGATAGCAAAGCACTGAATGTGGCCTAGAAAAATTACACTGTGACCAAACAAGAATTGCTTACGTTGGTGTTTGCCTTTGAAAAATTTCGTTCATATTTGTTAGGAGCTAAAGTGATCATGCATACCGACCACTCGACATTAAAATATCTGATGCAAGGAAAGATGCAAAACTAAGGATTATTAGATGGGTACTTCTCTTGCAGGAATTCAATTTTGATGTGATTGACAGAAAAGGGTCAGAAAATCAGGTTGTCGAGCACCTTTCTAGATTGGAAGATGAGGCTATGATGAAGTTTGACGACGGGCTAGACATAAATGACTAATTCCCCAATGAAAGAGTTCTAATAGCATCACATGATCTTATACCTTGGTTCGCAGATTATGCTAACTATTTGGTTAGTGATATAGTGCCTCCTGAGTTGAACACCTATCAACGTCGCAAGATTATGCATGATGTAAAGAAGTTCTTTTGGGATGAACCCTATCTGTTTCCCATTTGTACGGATGGCGTCATCCGTAGATGTGTTCCAGAGGTGGAAATGATGAGCATTCTCGAAGCATGTCACTCTTCATTGGTGGGTAGCCATCACAGTGGAGCTCAAACGGCTTATAAAGTGTTGCAGTGTGGCTATTACTGGCTGTCTGTACACCAACATACCCATGATTATGTAAAGTCCTATGACAGATGTCAAAGAGAAGGCGGAGTCTAGCGAAGGGACAAACTTCCTCTAAATCCTATTTTGTTCATAGAACTATTCGATGTTTGGGGCATTGATTTTATGGGAACCTTTCACGATAACAAGTACATTCTAATTCCAATGGATTACGTCTCCAAGTTGGTGGAGGCCGTAGCTCTACCGAACAATAAGGATAACATGTTACGAGATTTCTCCGAAAAAGTATGTTTTTCAAATTCGGTATGCCTCGAGCAATTATCTGTGGTGGAGTTTCTAATTTTTGCAACAGACTGCTCAAAGCTCTCCTTGAAAGATATCGTGTGAAGCACCGTGTGGCAACCCCGTATCATCCCCAAACAAGTGGGCAAGTGGAAGTATCCAATAGGGACACAAAGAAAATTTTATCCAAAACGGTGAATGTGAATCGTACTGATTGGTCAAGGAAGTTGGATGATGCTTTATGGGCCTACTTGACAGCCTTCATAACTCCCATCGGAATGTCTTCGTATCAACCGGTGTTTGGGAAGGCTTGTCACTTGCCGGTTGAACTTGAACACAAGGCATTGTGGGCATTGAAAAAACTGAATCTAGATTGGCATGAAGCTGGAACCTCAAGGTTGGTGCAACTGAATGAGCTTGATGAGTTTAGACTGTGAGCATATGGAGCTTCGCTTTGTACAAACAATGATTGAACGTTCAGCATGATCGCAGAATTGAAGACCTCTAGTTTGTTCCAGGAGACATGGTGTTGCTTTACAACTCCAAGTTGAGGTGATTTCTTAGA
>JAPFFP010054566.1:0-29157 GCA_026153255.1 Solanum medicagineum | reverse complement strand
ACATAATCTATTTTGGCAGTAAAGTACTCCATTTTGTGTAAGGTCAAAGCCCTTTATCGTACCCTGACTCACCTTTTTCCTTAAGCTGTCGTAGAACAGGATCTTCGAATTTTTTTTCTTTCACCTCCGCTACTAATGAAAATGTTGTTGCATTATGTACAATAACCCCTTCCTTTGGAGCTTCAAAAAGGTAAACTCCCAAATTAGCTGCTGATGTAGATCCTTAGCCACTCCTTGACTTACCATAGCTTGATCACCAGTATTCAGATTGCCTTACGGTTAAAAGTATCCGCTGCCACATTTGCCTTCCCCGGATGGTAGTATATCAACGTCGTAATCCTTTATTAGCTCTATCCATATCCTCTGTCTTAAGTTTACGTCTTTCAGCTTAAACATGTCTTGCAGGATCTTATGATCAGTATATATGTCAACGTGAACCCCAAACAAATAGTGGTGCCATATTTTCAAAGAAAACACAACCGTTGCCAGCTCAAGATCATGAGTTGGGTTGTTTTTCTCATGTGGTCATAGCTGTCTAGATGCATAAGCAATTGCCCTACCTTTTTGTGTCATTACACATCCTAAGTCAACTCCTGAAGTATCGCAATACACTGCACACCCCTCGGTGCCTTTTGGAAGTACTAGCATAGGTGCAGAAGTTAGCTTATCTGTCAGCTCCTGGAAGCTCCTTTCACACGCATCATTCCATTAGAACTTGGTGGCTTTATGTGTCAACTTTGTTAGAGGTGCAGAAATAGAAGAAATACCTTCAACAAACCTCCTATAATAACCTGCCAAACTTAGGAAGCTCTGAACTTCCATGGGTGTTGTTGGTCTTGGCCAATCTTTCACAGCCTCTATCTTTTGTTAATCGACCCTTATTCCCTCATCAGACACAACATAACCCAAGAATGGCACTGATTTTACCCAAAATTCACATTTAGAAAACTTGGCATACAACTGTCGATCAAAAAGAACTTGTAACACCTGTCGTAAGTGATTTGCGTGGTCCTCTTCTTATCTTGAATATACCAAAATGTCATCTATGAATATTATCACGAACACATCCAAGAATGGCTTAAATACTCTGTTCATCAGATCCATAAAAAGTACTGGTGCATTCATTAGCCCAAATGACATAACAAGAAATTCAAATTTACCATAGTGTGTTATGAAAGCAGTCTTAGGTATATCTTTCTCCTTCACCCTCACTTGGTGATAACCTGATCTCAAATCAATTTTTGCAAAGCATTTGGCACCCTGTAACTGATCAAATAAATCATCAATCATGGGGAGCAGTATTTCTTCTTAATTGTCACTCTAATCAATTGTCAATAGTCGATACACATTCTTAAGGTGCCATCCTTTTTGCATACAAATAACATTTGTGCACCCTAAGAGGACGCACTAGGTCTTATAAAACCCTTGTCCAATAAGTCTTTTAATTGCTCTTTTAATTAACGCAATTCTGCCGGTGCCATTCTATATGGAGGGATGGAAATAGGTTTAGTGCCTAGAAGTAAGTCAATACCAAAATCTACCTCTCGTTCTGGAGGTAAGCCTGGAAGTTCTTCAGGAAACACATCAACGAATTCATTCACTACTGGAACTGATTGAAGAGTTGGTGATTCTGCCACCATATCCCTCACTCTAACTAAATGACATATATACCCCTTAGATATCATCTTTCTTTCCTTGAAATAAGAGATAAACTTACCCTTTGGCGCCCCAATATTGCCTTCCCATTCAAGAACTGCCTCATTTGGAAAGTGGAAGCACATTCTCTTAGTTCGGCAATCCATGGTGGCATAGCTAGAAGCTAACCAATCCATACCCAATATAACATCAAATTCCACCATTTCTAGCTCAATTAGGTCAGCCAATGTGTCATGGTCACAAACACTTACTACACAGTCATAATAAACCTTTCTAGCCATAATAGATTCACCGGTTGGTGTAGACACTTCAAATGGTTTGTTCAATAGTTTGGGTGTCCTCTTAAGCTTCCCAGAAACTAGTTGGGTAATGTATAATAGTGTAGAACCAGGGTCAATTAATGCATATAAATTATGTGAAAAGATGGACAATATACCTGTGACCACATCGCGTGAAGCTTCCGAATTTTGCTGACTCCCAAGAGCAGAAGTGCGATTCTGGACTCGGCTAGAGCTAGCTGCCCCTCTAACACCTCTACCACGACCCATAGGTGCTTGTTGACCCTTACCTATTGGATGAACTGACGATGATGATGCAACAGCTGACACAACAGATTGTCTTATATCACCCATGCGCCTCCTCGGGCAATCTCTTATCATATGCCCTAGCGTACCACACCAATAACAAGCATCTGTCCCAACACAACATATACTTGAATGACTTCTTACACACTGTTTACAAGGTTGCGTAGGAGTCATTTGCTGGCCTGCTGAATATCCCGTTGTCCGGGTACCTTGCCCTTCACCTTTTGGACAAAACTGATTTCTCCTAGACCCCTGAAGTTGTGGTTGGGAACTAGCTACAGAGAAGGAGGATGATGGCCTAGGCGGTCTATAAAAAAAACCGAGGCTTAAGCTCACCTTGGGGTGGTGTGAACTGCCCTGAAGACCTGGCCCTCTTGGACTACGCCCTTTCTAACTCTTGTGTCCTTCTCTTTTGCCTCTGATCCTCCAATTTCTGTGCAAAAGCCTGCATTCTCGCTATATCCATGTCTTTATTCAAGGAAGCGATGGTACAATCTCTAACCAGATACATATCTAATCTATCCACATATCGATAAACTCTATCTGCCATAGTAGCAACTACATTAGGACCATACCTGGCCAGGGAATTATATTGAAGGCTATACTCCCTCACGCTCATATTACCTTGGTGGAGATTCAATAACTGATCTGCACGGGCCTCTCGGATCTCTAACGGAAAATAATGGTCAAGAAATGCCTCTTTGAACTCCTCCCAAGTAGTTGGAGGTGCATCTATACCCTTAGATTGCTTCCAAGCCTCATACCACAATATAGCCACACCCTTCAAACTATATGTCACTAACTCGATAGCTTCTGTACCACTCATATGCATAATATCTAAACGCGTTGAATCTGATCAATAAAGTCTTGAGGATCTTCGTTAGGATCTGACCCAGTGAAGGATGGAGGTCCAAATTAAGGAAATCATGTATCCTCGTGCCAACTGCCCTATTCGTAATACCTGCACCTATAACTATACCTTCCTGTCTTTGAACTTGGCGAGTAACTATATGAGTCAATAGTTGGACTGCATTTCTCAGATCCTGCACAGTAGCATCAATAGGTGGTTCTGGGGGAATTTGACTACTTCCGGGTTCATTAAGAGCTGGAGGAGTTGGAGATGTCTGTGACAGAGACTACTCTTGAGCCTCATTTCATTGTCTCACCTGGCTAGGTATACGAGGCACCACTTCTACTCCCTTCCCTTTACCTTTGTTTTGCCTGGTTTCTGGCATACTTGCCGTACAAAAAAATTTAGAATTAGACATAATGCACCTATTACACTTAGCTCTATTGCACGATCTAAAGAAATGAAAAGAAAGTAACAACTCCTAAATGCGACGTAGACTCCTGCTTATAAATGTGGTGCACAATGCATCGATAAACAAGACTCTACATAGACACGACTTTTGTAGACTCTCTAGGACGACCCGCTCTGATACCACTTCTGTCAAGCCTAAAGTCTAGTTAGGGCGGACTGGCACCCGTTGCAAACAAGGCTCGAGAGAACCAACCTGTATTTATGCGCTTTCTATACATATTATAAGGGATTTCTATATTTGACATGCCTTTAAGAAAATAAACAGTGATAACAAGCCAAAAGGAAATGCATATGGCTAGGCCGTTGGGGCCATAGTGTTTAAAGTACGAGACATGACCACACTTTAATTTACATAGTCTACAAAGCCTCTAGATAAGGAAAGGTATCTGATAAGGGTTGAGACAGGCCCTGCCTTGACTAACTGTACAACAAAAAATATAAGCTCTAGACTTGCAAAGCTCCGAAGCAACCTGGACCTTGGTAACAACAGTTGGAATCCTGTACTCCTAGTGGGGAGATCTACTAGCACCTGTACCTTCAGTATGAAATGCAGGTCCCCAGTGAGGGACGTCAGCACGAGATAATGTACTGAATATATAAGGCAGGAAATACTGTATATGAAGTAATAACTCAAACGAAACTATGCACTAATGTAGGATAAGATACGACCATTAGCTATACTATGGGATCATGTACTTTATGTTCTTTTTATCACTTTACCTTTACAGTATAATCTGCGCACAGTATGTAAAACAAATGACCGTCTGATCAGTGGTAAAACTATATTGGGATCGGCCTTGGCTAGGCTCTTCCTTAACCCCTCGGGCTACCCCCGTGATAGGATCGACCCTGGCTAGGTGATTCTTCCACCCCTCGGGCTACCACCCATCAATAAGCAATATACTTTACCTTTCAATTACCTTTGAGATGGTTCTTTTGGTGGTCACAATATTGGAATTGTAGGGCTGTATATGTAGCATGTGACATGTAGATAATCATACAAGACAATATGACAATGAAAAGAGTACGTTACACAAATAATGAAATGCATATGGGATGAAACAACTCGTGAACTTTATTTAGCAACAAGAACCCATGTAACTTGGTATCCAAGCATGTATGCAGATTTGAAGATGACAATCTATGTAAGCATATGAACATGTGAAAGAGTGAAGGCATGGTTAATAGTTGTGTTGGAGTTGGTATGTGCCGTTTTATGCCAAGAAGGGATCTATGTTTCATGCCAAATAATATGAAATCAAGTAGCCTTACATACCTCGCTGTACGACCTCGCTATTATCTCGAGATAAACTTCCCTTCCTCCAAATATTTATCTACAACATAGTAGGTAATAAAACTAGCATTAGCAACCAATAGATACATCTTCGCATCCCAATCTCATAAAAAAACAACATACGGGCAGCAAGTGGGTATTTATAAACCCAAGCATATTCTTTCAACCTTTTCGCCCCTAATCGTATTTTCTAATACACATTCTCATATACATATCATGTGCATCCTGTTCTAGTTCCATAACAGCCTTACAACATCCCACAAAGCACAACACATAACAATTCTATGCAACATACAAATAGGAGGCATAACGTTACGTCCCTTTTCCTCATTACGACGTTGACGATTCCAAAACTTTACCAACTTCAACCAAACTATTCCCACAACACTTACACATACAAACATCCCTGAAATAGTTCAAAAATAGTCTTCTAAATGGGTAGAGGATGTGAGACCATAGCCCTCAATCAATTAACCCACAAGTTCCAATTACGATCACAATTACGATATCACATAAGAACTCACTTTCACGGACTGTAAAAGTGGTGCAGCAGCTAAGTTACATCACTAATAAACTAAACCTTCTTGAAAACATAATTTTTACTTCATATTCAGCCAACCAAGAAGAGAAAATCCTCTTGAACAACAAGAAACGTTCACAACAATCCTTAGGACACATGCTGTCCAAAATTTCAGCACAACATACTTCTTGTTTGTCATGGGATAAGTATAACAACTACATATGGATATTTCCACTTACCTTAACCTTCAAGGTTTAGGTTTCCTTCAAGAACCCTAGAGCGTTGTGTAGGCTACCTTGTGAGGTGAAACAAAGAGAAAACAAAAGTCTTTAGGAAAGCTGAAAAATTGTCTTAAGTGAAAATGAATTAAGGAGATGTTTTGAGACCTTTTTAAAGTCTCTCTGGCCAAATTTATTTTGACCTTTTGACCACATAATACCACATATTATTAAGCTGGTGAGGCAGCAGCTTGTCCCTCGTACTTGGGCCTAAATGGGTCTCAAAGTTGATGGGCCTTGGCTGCCCATTTTCCAAATTCCTCTTCACTTAGTTTGGGCCCAATTAGCCAAGTGGGTTGTGGTATACTTGGGCCCTTTTTATTATTCATCTTGGGCTGAAAATAAAGTCCATTTATGATGCTAAAACATGGGCTAAGGTTACACCCTTAACACAGACTTTATTCATAATTGAACTTGGACAAATTCGACGTCGAGCCTCGTCTCCGTTTAGCTAGCAAATTTAAGCTAAGTAAGTAGGTGACTCATCTGCTAGCTTCTTAAGTCCTACAAGCACCTCAATTTTCTCACTTTTTTTTATGGCCTTGATCTCCTCAATTTGACACAAAACATGTATACACTCGACCCTATTAAGCGTTAGACGCATGTATCACCCTAAAACACGATATTCAAGTACTTCTAGAATTTGGCGCTAATTTGAAAAATCATATCATGTCTCATTTGCATAGCACTGGTATTGTAAGATGTGCGGTGTTACAGGAGAATTCTTAATGAAGATTAGAAATGGGGACTTGAAGCTTGGATGAATTCCTTAAAATCCGAAAGAGATTTGGACACTTGAATTTTGAGAGAAGTCTAAGGGTTTGAGATAGTATTGGGGAATGTCTTGGATGATATGAAGTTGAAATATGGCTGAGTATAGGTATTTTCACATATGGGAAGTCTTAGGCCCAAGACCCAAAAGCCTAGGGCCGAGATAAAATCACTGGAAATAAAATACATAGGTCTGTGTTTGGTCTGCAATGTGTAGCTATTGTGGAGGCAGTTTTACGCTGGTTCGTGATGGAGACGCATCGCGGCACCATCACGGACAGACACTTGATAAGGGGATTTTGGAAAATTGAAATTGTGATTCGTTTGCTCTAAAATTGGGGTTAGACCCATTTCCCACTCAAATTTGCCCCTTGATCAAGAATATGAAGTCGGATTTTCAATGTCACACACGGATTTTGAGATATATGAAAATTACGATTTCGGACACTTTCGAGGCACATTTTCAGGCACTTTTGGGGTTTTTCAATAATCATCAATATTTCATAAAATCCCAATGGGATTCATGCTCATAATTCATAATAAAAAAATACTCATAGGTAATATAATTTGAAAACATGCAATTTTCATGAGAAGGAAGATTGGGATTCATAGGTGAAGGAATCAATGGATAAAACCCACATACCTCAAACCTTGATTTTCTTGAGTTGAGCTTCAAGGAAACATAGAGGTTGGAGTGAACATTTGAGTTCCAAAGTTAAGCTTGAAATCCTTGAAATTTGAATGAGATATTTGGTTAAGTCTTGGAGAGGTTTTAGTGAGGGTTTTGAGTGATATAGAGTTGAAAAATGGCTAAGTATGGGTATTTTCACGCATAAGTGGGCATGGAGCGATGACCTCAATGCCCTTGGCCGACACAGAAAAATTAAGGAAGAACTTGTACGGGTTCGCGTCTGGTCCACTACGTGGACCCATCGTGGATGAAGAATTAAAACTGATCCACGGCCAGTCCGCGTCGTCGCCTGCTCGTGGACGCACATTAGAAATTAAAAATTTGCAAAATTTATTTTTCACTACGGGTCTTCTAAAGTTCGGGTTATACCCACTCTCCACTCAATTTTACCCCCTGATCGAGAATATGAAGTCAGATTTTTTATATCATGCACGAATTTTGAGATATATAGAAATTACGATTATGGACATTTCCGAAGCACAATTTGGGGCATTTCAATATCTCCCCCTTGGGAACATTCATTCATGAATGTCAGAGAAATGTGCAAAAGAAAAGTAATCACGAAGATTTCTGCCCGAAATGAATGCAACAATGCATTTAAACATTATTTTCAAAAAGTCTCAACATGAATGTCAAAAATCATCATAAACTTGGTATCATGAACATGAATGCATGCAAAATTATGTAAGCTGAAACTTAACACTTGAAATCATATAGGGAACTTAAATTAGTACCTTTCGCTTGAGTAGAGTGGAAAATATATGGATATCGCTTTCTCATGTCCCTTGGCTTCTCATCTGGCACTTTCAACTTGTTGGTTTCTCCAAAGGACCTTGAGGAAATCTACATATCTGTTTCTCAACCTCTTCACTTGTCTATCCAAAATCTCCATAGAGACCTCCTCATACATCAAATTATCTTTCACGACACCCACAACATCCAAAGGCACTATAGCACTTGGGTTACCCACACACTTTCTAAAAATGGATCCATGGAAGACGGATGAACCATTTTCATCTCCATAGGAAACTCCAACTCACATGCAACATTACCTATTCTCCACAAAACTTCATAAGGACCCACAAACCTTGGGCTCAATTTCCCCTTTTGCCAAATCGGACCACACCCTTTATGGGTGAGACTTTCTAGTAAACCCTATCACTAACCTTAAACTTAAGATCTCTTCTCCTCACATTGGAGTAGGAATTTTGCCTACTTTGGGCTATTTTCAGTCTTTCCCTTATCAACCTCACCTTCTCCATGGCCTCTGTGACCAAATTCAAACCTAGCAAAGCCATCTCCCCCACTTCAAACCATCCAACCGTGGATCTAAAATGGCTACCATATAAAGCTTCAAAGGGAGTCATACCAATGCTTGAGTGGTAGATATTGTTGTAAGAAAAATCAATGAGTGGAAGATGTTCATCCCAACTATCTTAAAACTCCAAAATACAAGCTCTAAGCATATCCTCAAGAGTTTGGATAATCCTCTCGGCTTGACTATCTGTTTATTGATAAAAAGTCATGCTAGCTTGACCTTGGTAGTAATACCTCTTTGGAAGGACCTCTAAAAGTGAGAATGAATTGAGCACCATGATCTGAAATGATAGACAAGGGCACCCCATGCAATCTAACCAACTCATGAATGTACAACTTGGCATAATCTTCATCACCATAGGTAGTTTTGACCAGTAGGAAGTGAGCCGACCTTGTAATTCTATCCGAAACAACCCAAAAAGAATGAAAATATTTCGTAGTATTAGGAAACCCAACAATAAAATCCATGTTGATCTCTTCCCACTTCCAAGTAGGAATCTCTATGTCTTCAGCTAGGCCACCCGGCCTTTGATGTTCAGGTTTGACTTATTGGCAATTGCGACACCCAGATATGAACTTGGCAATGCCCCTCTTCATACCACCACACCAATACAGCTCCCTCAAGTCTCTATACCTCTTTGTAGAATCGGGGTGAATGGAATAGGATTAACTGTGGGCCTCATTCAAGATCAATTGTACCTAAGGGCACTATTTTCCCCTTGGGAGAAAACCTCCAATTTACCATCTTTCATCGAGGCCTTCAACTCTAATGATGTGGGGTTAGGATCTTTTTTTGCCTTTACCTCCTCAACCAAAGAATATTTAGAACCATCAACAGCCACTACACCACCATTATCAACCTTATCCAACATAACATCCAATCTAGCCAACCAGTGAACCTCTCTATCTACCTCCTTGCCACCATCATCAATATGAGATAGATTACCGGTGGGCACTCTACTTAGAGCATCGACCACAACATTAGCTTTGTCGGGTGATAATGCACACTCATAACATAATCTTTTAGGAGTTCTAACTACCTTCTCATTCTCAAGTTAAGATCTTTTTGGGTACACACATATTGGAGACTGTTGTGGTCGGTAAAAGCATCAACATGAACCCCATACAAGTAGTGACGCCAAATTTTCAAAGCAAACACTATGACCGCCAATTCAAGATCATGGGTGGGATAACTCTTCTCATGACCTTACGTTGTCTAGAGATATATACTATCAACTTACCATTTTTTCATCAAAACACACCCCCACACCAATTCTTGAGGCATCACAATTGAAATGCTCCAAAAATGTGCTTTAGAAATGCCCATAATCATAATTTTTATATATCTTAAAATCCATATGTGGTATCAAAAATCTAACTTCATATTCTTGATTAGAGGAAAAATTGAGTGGAAAATAGGTATAACCAGGATTTTGGAAGACCCGTAGTAAAAAATATTTTTCACAAAATTTTCAGAAACAATAGGAATCTGTGACGCAGACCCATCATGAAAGTGTGTTCGCACTTCCTTAATTTTTCCTATTCGGCCTAAGACATTGGGGTCATAGCCCCATGCCTAAATATGCGTGAAAACACTTATACTGAGTTATTTGTCAACTCAATATCACTCAAGATACTCTCAAAACCCTCTCTAACACTTAATCAAATATTTCATCCAATTCAAGTATCCCAAGCTTAATTTTGAATCTTAAGAAATCCATTCAGACTAACCCAAGTTTAAGGTATGTGGGTTTCATCCATTGGGTACTTTCACCCATGGAGCTCAATCTCCCTTTTTAGAAAAATTTCATGTTTTCAAGTTGTATCTTCTATGGGCATCCTTTATAATGGATTTTGATTACAAATTATGTTGGGTATTTACAAAATATTGATTGAATATGCATGTTAATCTATTTCAAGTTTATACTATGAATTGATTTTGTCTATTGAGACTATGCATATTTTGAGCTATGAAACTACAATCTATTATGAGATTTGAGAATGGATTTCAAGGTATCTTACATTAGGGTTTTATTATGTGTTGGAGGGTTGATATACATTGAGTTTTCTCATATTTTTTCACTCTTGAATTGCATGATTTTTAACTAGCATAACACACCCACCAAATGTTTGATCTTATGTCTTGACAAGGATTCTGAAGTTATTGATGGTCTATTACATGGTTTATAAGTGAAGTGTCTTTATAATGATTAAGGGATTGTATATATGCATTGAATTCATGAAAATGATCTATAGTATTGCAAGTTGACCACACCTTGTCGGGTGGTGCCAAGCCCGTACTACCATGTTGAGGGGTAGATAACCTGACCACCTTGTTGGGGGGTGCGATACTCGTAGTACCATGTTGAGGGGTAGATAACCTGACCACCTTGTCGGGGGGTGCGATACTCGTAGTACCATTTTGAGAGGTAGATAACCTGACCACCTTGTCGAGGGATGCCATGCCCGTATTACCATGTTGAGGAGTAGATACCTTGACCAGCTTGTCGGGGAGTGCCATGCCTGTACTACCATGTTGAGGGGTAGATGCCTCGACCACCTCACCGAGGGGGTGACTTGCCACAAATTCCAAGTAGTGGTTTCTTGTTCTATGGTTATGGTCTCTTCCCACATATGTTATCTATATTTGCAAGTTATATGATTTACAACCATGTTTTACTTTAAGCATTGATCATGCAAGCCCTGTTGATATTATACTTATCCATTGCTTATGACTATTCATTTTAGACTATGTTGCCTTATATCTTGTTGCATTGCATCCTACATACTTAGTACATTCAAACTAACTAATGCATACTCTATGCCTACATGATGTTACCATGTAGGAACCGGAGCACCTCTCGATCATCCTCCACGTGGCTAGTTTTCGCATTTTAGAAGATAAATCTTTGGTGAGTCCTCAAGTCTAGAGGAACTAGCTATGCTACTCTTACTTATTGATTTCTCTTTATGTTGAACGCTCGGTACTATGAGGGTGATCCTAGAAAGTGTCTTGGCCCTCGCTTCAATCTATGTTAGAGGTGTTGTTGGAATAATTGATATACTTGTACTTTGAACTTTCACTCTTTTATGGTTTATAAATATAAAAACTTCCCTTAGTCCCGCTTCTCTTACTTATATCTCTTGTTGTTGTTATTTAGTTTCAGCAACCAAAGATGTGTGATTGATATGCTAAGAGGCTTGTTTAGGATTCCTCAATCGTCGTGTCACATTCTAGGACCTAGGCTTGGGTTGTGACAAACATGGTATCAGAGCACTATGTTGTTAGTGGTCCTCGAAATCTAACACATTGCGTCGATTAGAGTCTTGTTCATGGTTGTGAGGTGCACCACAACTATGAGCAAGAGGCTATGAGACGTTTTAGGAAATGTTCCCCTTCTTCATGATCTATGTCGTGCTATAGAATTTAAGGTAAGGTTTTCCTCTAACGAATTTTCTTTGATATTCTAGATCATTCCTATTCCAAGAGGAAGACTAAGGATAGCCGGTTCACCCGAGGAGCAACTGGCCCCTCCCGCTCCTCAAGCTCCTCAAGATGGGAGAGTGGCCCATGATGAGTTCTGAGACGCTATAACCATGTTGGCTCATGCTATGACCAACCAAATCAACCAAGGGGCTCAAGCTCCTCATGCTCCTACTCCGGCCTCAAAGGTGAAGGACTTTACCAGGATGAGTCTACCAGAGTTCTATGGATCAAAGGTGGATGAGGATCCCTAAGAATTCATTAATGAGGTGTATAAGGTGTTTTCTATTATGGGGATTAATTAGGAGGAAAAAGTGGAGTTGGCAGCCTACAAACTAAAAGGGATGGCTCAAATATTGTTCACTCAATGGAAGATGGAGAAGGGAAACGGTGATGTTATCCCTTAGGAAGAATTCAAAACGGCATTTCTTAATCGATTCTTTCTTATTGATCTAAGAGAGGCTAAAATGATGGACTTTATGAACCTTAAGCAAGGTTCAAAGAGTGTGAGGGATTATTCCCTCAAGTTCAACCAACTTTCCAAGTATGCTCCATAATTGGCTGCCGAGCCAAGGTCAAGGATGAACAAGTTTTTGTCGGGTGTGTCTGACTTGGTAAATGAGAATTTTCGTACCGCCATGCTAATAGGTTACATGGATTTGTCCCATCTCATGACATATGTCGAACTACTAGAGGGGAAAAAGCTTAGAAAGAGAAGAAGTGGTGAGTCTAAGTGGGCTTGTTTTGAAGGTGGATTCGAAAACTCCAAGTGTGGTCGGTTTCCTCAAGGACACAAATTCCAAGGCCAAGGCTCTTCCAATGCTCCTAATAGAAGGTTTGCTAATGATAACCCAAAGCTCTAAGGTGGTGGTGGTGTGGTGCGTAACCCTATGTGCCAAAGGTGTGGTAGGAACCATAATGGTCCGTGTTTGAAGGACTCCAATGCTTCCTATGGTTGTGGTGAAGTTTGTCATTAGGTGATTGATTGTCCCTGTCTTAGAAACAAAGGCAAAGATGGTCATCCACAAGTCCAAGGTGCAAATAGAGGTCAAAAGGGGAGAGGAGGCCAACAAGGGGGTGCTTCAAGGAAAAATAGATTTTACACTCTTCGAGGGAGACAAGGGGTAGATAAGGTGCTCGATGTCATCAACGGTATGTTAAAGGTTTTTAATTTTGATGTGTTTGCATTGATAGACCCGGGTGTCACTCTTTCTTTTATTACTCCTTTTGTTGCCAAAAAGCTTCATGTTAGTCCTGAATTGTTGTGTGAGCCTTATGAAGTGTCTACCCCCATTGGTGAGTCCATTGTTGCTAAAAGAGTCTATCAAAATTGTCCCGTGTTTATTTTGCAGAAAATCTTTCCTTGTGATTTTGTTGAATTAGATATGGTAGATTCTGATGTCATTCTTGGGATGGATTGGTTGTATGCATATTATGCTTCTATTGATTATAGAACCCACAGGGTTAAATTATGGTTCCTTAATGAATCCGTCCTTGAATGGTAAAGTTGTGATGTGGTGGTCAAGGGTAGATTCATTTCTTGCCTTAAAGCCCAAAAAATTGATTTCAAAGGGTTGTCTCTATCATCTTGCGAGGGTTAGGGATGTTGAGTCCAAATTCCTTCCTATAGAGTCGATTCTGGTTGTTATTGAGTTTCTTGATGTCTTTCCTAATGAGTTTCCCGGTGTTCCTCACGAAAGGAAAATAGACTTTGGTATAGACCTTCTTGCCAATATCCAATCCATTTCTATTCCCCTTTATCATATGGCCCCAATGGAGTTGAAGGAGCAATTAAGAGATTTCTTAGAGGAGGATTTTGTAAGGCCTAGTAAGTCATATTGGAGTGCACTAGTGTTGTTTGTGAAGAAAAAGGAAGGTTCTCTTAGAATGTGCATTGATTACCGGCAACTTAATAGAGTCACCATAAAGAACAAGTACCCTCTACCAAGGATTGATGACCTTTATGATCAACTTCAAGGGTCTAGTCACTTCTCTAAGATTGATTTTCGGTCTGACATCACCAATTGAAAGTGAGGAAGTGTGACATTCCCAAGACGACCTTCCAAACTATGTATGGACACTTTGAGTTTGTGGTTATGTCCTTTGGGTTGACTAATCTACCTGATATATTTATGGATCTTATGAATAAGGTCTTCAAACCATATCTTCACTTGTTTGTGGTGATTTTTATTGATGATATCTTGATCTATTCCCATAGTGAGGAGAAGCATGTGCATCACTTGAGGGTGGTGTTATAAATCTTGAGAGAGGAGAGGTTGTATGCAAAATATGAGAAATGGAGTTTTGGTTAAAAGGGGTTGCTTTCTTAGGGCATGTGGTTTCAGGTGATGGCATTAAGGTGGATCCTAACAAGACGAAGGTGATTAGAAATTGACCTAAACCTTTGACTCCATCAGACATTAGAAGTTTCTTAGGTTTGGTGGGTTATTACCGGAGGTTTGTAAATGGTTTCTCTTCTATTGCTTCTCCTATGACTAAGTTGACCCAAAAGAAGGTGAAATTTATGTGGACCGATGAGTGTGAAAAGAGTTTCCAAACTTTGAAAGATAATATTGTCTCGGCTCCTATCTTGGCTCCATCGGAGGGGTTGGAAGGATTTGTTGTATATTGTAATTCCTCAAGAATTTGTTTGGGGTGTGTGTTGATGCAAAGTGGTAAGGTGGTAGCGTATGCCTCTAGACAACTTAAGGTGCATGAGAAGAATTATCCCACCCATGATCTTGAATTGGCATTCGTGGGATTTGCTTTGAAAATTTGGCGTCACTACTTGTATGGGGTTCATGTTGATGTGTTCACTGACCATAAGAGCCTCCAATATGTGTTCACCCAAAAAGATCTTAACTTGATACAAAGAAGGTGGTTAGAGCTCCTTAAAGTTATGATATGAGTGTTCATTATATCCCTGGCAAAGCTAATGTTGTGGTCGATGCTCTAAGTAGGGTTTCTATGGGTAGTCTAGCTCATATTAATGATGGTGGCAAAGAGGTTGCTAGAGAGGTTCATCGGTTGGCTAGATTGCGGGTTAGGTTGGATGAGGTTGACAATGGTGGTGTAGTGGGTATTGATGGTTCTAAATCTTCCTTGATTGAGGAGGTGAAGGCAAAACAAGACCTTGACCTCACATTTCTAGAATTGAAGGCCTTAGTGAGAGATAGTAAGATGGAGGTTTTCTCCTAAGGGGCAGATAGTGCCCTTAGGTACCAAGGTAGATTATGTGTGCCAAATGTGGATGAATTGAAAGAATTGATCTTGAAGGAGGCCCATAATTCATCCCATTCCATTCACCCTCTACAAAATTGTATAGTGACTTAAGAGAAGTGTATTGGTGGAGTGGTATGAAGAGAGACATTGCCAAGTTTATATCATGATGTCACAGTTCCCAACAAGTGAAAGCTGAACATCAAAGGTCGGGTGTCCTAGCCCAAGATATAGAGATTCTTACTTGAAATTGGGAAGAAATCAGCATGCATTTTGTCGTTAGGTTACCTAAGACTAGGAAACATTTTTACTCAATTTAGGTTGTTGTGGATAAAATGTCAAAGTCGGCTCACTTCTTACCGGTTAAAACTATTTATGGTGTCGAAGATTATGCCATGTTGTATACACATGAGTTGGTTAGATTGCATGGGGTACCCTTGTCTATCATTTCAGATCGTAGTGCTCAATTCACTTCTCACTTTTGGAGGTCCTTCCAAAGAGGTCTTCGTACCAAGGTAAGCTTAGTACGACCTTTCACCCTCAAATGGATGGCCAAGCCGAGAGGACTATCCAAACTCTTGAGGATATGCTTAGAGATTGTCTTTTGGAGTTTAAGAGTAGTTGGGTTGAACATCTTCCACTCATTGACTTTACTTACAACAGTAGCTATCACTTAAGCATTTGAATGGCTTCTTTGGAAGCTCTTTATGGTAAGCATTGTAGATCCCTGATTGGGTGGATTGAATTAGGGGAAATGGCTTTGCTAGGTCCGGGTTTTGTCATGGAAGCCTTGGAGAACGTGAGTTTGATTAGGGAGAGATTGAAAATAGCCTAAAGTAGACAAAAGTCCTATTCCTATGTGAGGAGGACAGAACTTGAGTTCAAGGTTGGTGATTCGGTATACTTGAAAGTTTTACCCATGAAGGGTGTGGCTCAATTTTTCAAGAAGGGGAAGTTAAGCCCATGGTTCATGTGTCCTTATAGAATTTTGAGGAGGAATGGTAAGGTTGCATATGAGATGGAGTTGCCCATGGAGATGGAGGAGGTCTCGGTGGAGATTTTGGATAGACAAGTGAAAAGGTTGAGAAACAAAGATGTAGCTTCCGTAAAGGTCCTTTGGAGGAACCAACAACTTGAAAGTGCCACATGGAAGCCGAGGCAGACACGAGAAAGCGATATCCATATCTCTTCCACTCTACTCAAGCCTAAGTTACTAATTGAAGTCCCTTATATGAATTCAAGTCTTAAGTTTTAGCCCTTATGTCATTATGCATGCATTCGTATTTATGTTGACAAGTTTATGGTGATTTTTGACATTCATGTTGGGATTTTTGAATCTGATATTTGCATTGTTGCATTCGTGTCGACCTAAAATCTTCTTGATTACTTCTCTTACGTACATTTCTTTGACATTCAGGGATGAATGTTCCTAAGGGGGAGAAATTGAAATGCCCCTAAAATGTGCTTCGCAAATGCCCATGATCATAATTTTCATATATCTCAATATATGTGCATGATATCGAAAATCTGATTTTATATTCTTGATCGAGGGCGAAGTTGAGTAGGAGATGGTTATAACTCAAATTTTAGAAGACTTTTAACGAAAAATGTTTTTCATAAAATTTTTGAAAACAGTAAGCATCTGCGATGCCTCCGCGACGCAGACCCGTCGCGAAGGTGTTCTTGCACTTCCTTAATTTTTTCCTGTTCGGCTTAAGACATCTGGATCATAGCGCCATGCCACATATGCTTGAAAAACTTATACATAGTCATTTTCAACTCTATATCACTCAAGACACTCTCAAAACCCTCTCTAACACTCAACCAAATATTTCATCCAAATTCAAGTGTCCCAAGCTTAATTCCGAATCTAAAAAACTCCATTCAATCTTCAAGTCTCCTTCATGTCTACATCAAGAAAATCAGAGTTTGAGGTATGTGGGTTTCATCCATTGGGTCCTTTCACCTATGGAGCCCAATCTCCCTTTTTATGAAAAGTGCATGTTTTCAAGTTGTATCTTCTATGGGTATCCTTTATTATGGATTTTGATTACAAACTTTGTTGGGGTTTTATGAAATGTTGATTGATATGCATGTTTATCTATTTCAAGCTTATGCTATGAATTGATTTTGTCTATTGAGACTATGTATATTTTGAGCTGTGAAACTATGATCTATTATGAAACTATGATCTATTATGAGATTTGAGGATGGATTTCAAGGTATTTTACAAGAGGATTTTATTATGGTTGGTCGGTTGATTACATTGAGTTTACTCATATAATTTCACTCTTGAATTGCATGATTTCGAACTAGCATTACATACTGACCAAGTGTTTAATAAAATATCTTGACAAGGATTCTCAAGTTATTGATGGTCTATTACATAGTTTATCAGTCCAGTGGCTCTATGATGATTAAGGGATTGTATATATGCATTGAATTCATGAAAATTATCTGTAGTGTTGCAAGTTAATCACACCTTGTCAGGAGGTGCCATTCCCGTACTACCATGTTAAGGGGTAGATACTTTGACTACCTTGTCGGGGGTGTCATGCCCATACTACCAAGTTGAGGGGTAGATACCTTGAACACCTTGTCGGGGGGTGTCATGCCCATACTACTACGCTGATGATTAGATACCTTGACCACCTTGTCGAGGGGTGCCATGTCGGTACTACCATGTTGAGGGGTAGATACCTCAACTACCTCACCGAGGGGGAAACATGACACAGATTCCAAGTAGTAGTTGCTTGGTCTATGATTATGGTCTCTTCCCACACATATAATCTATATTTGCAAGTTATATGATTTACAAATATCTTTTACTTCAAACATTGATCATACATGCCACGTTGATATTATATTAATCCATTGCTTATGACTATGCATTTTGACTATGTTGGCTTATATCTTGTTGCATTACATCCTACATACTTAGTATATTCAAATGACTAATGCATACTCTATGCCTACATGATGTTACCATGTAGGACCGGAGCACCTCTCGATCATCCTCCATGTGGCTAGTTTTGGCATTTCGGAAGATACGCTTTGGTGAGTCCTCAAGTCCGGAGACTCTATCTATACTACTCTTACTATTTGATGTCTCTTTATGTTGAACATTTGGTACTATGAGGGCGAGCACGAAAAGATCCTTGGCCCTCGCTCCAATCAATGTTAGAGGTGTTTTTGGAACAATTGATGTATATATGTTTTGATCTTTGACTCTTTTATGCTATATAAATATCAAGACTTCCCTTAGTCCCGCTTCTCTTATTTATATCTCGTGTTGTTGTTATTTAATTTCCGTGACCAAGGATGTGTGATTAATATGCTAACAGGCTTGTTTGGGGTTCCTTCGGGTTACTGATCCGCCATGTCATATCTAGGCCCTAGGCGTGGGTCATGACAACAATATACAACAAATACTTCCAACCCTTCCGGTTGAGCCAAGATAGGAACGGAGACAAGCTTATCTTTCGAGGTTTGGAAACTCTTCTCACATTCATCGGTCCACAGGAATTTCTCCTTCTTTTCTGTTAACTTAGTCAACAAGAAGCAATAAAAGAGAAACCATTTACAAACCTCTGGTAATAATCCGCCAAACCCAAAAATCTTCTAATATCCAATGAAGTCAAGAGTCTAGGTCAATTTTTAATCAACTCTGTCTTCTTAGGATCAACCTTAATTCCATCACCGACACTACATGCCTTAGAAAAGCAACCTCTTTTAAACAAAACACATATTTTTCATATTTTGCATACAACTTCTCCTGCCTCATGATTTACAACACCACCCTCAATTGATTTACATGCTCCTCCTCACTATGGGAATAAATCAAGATATCATTAATAAAGATATCACGACCCAAACCTAGGGCCTAGACGTGACACGACAAATGGGGGAACTCGAAGGATCCCAAACAAGCCTCTTAACTTATCATTACACATCATCGATCACGGAAGCATATTAAAGACATAAAGAGTAAGAATATGGGCAAAGAGTCTAAGGGAAAGCTTGCATAACATCATAATCAAGAGACAAAAAGTCAAAGCTCAAATCATAGATACATAGCATTTCCAACAAACACCTCTACTACCTAGACAAGAGCGAGGGCCGAGACAAAGCAACCAAGCTCACCCTCATAGTCAAAATAGAACATAAAGAAGAGTGTCTCAATACGTAATAACAAAAACATGGATAATCATCCCTGAAATGGAGGACTTACCAACTAGCTTGAGTAGTACCGAACTAGCCATGTGGAGGACGAGGACGATCAACTTGGGCCCTAGTTCCTACATGGTGATATCATGTATGCAAGAGTACGCATTAGTACGTTGGAATGTACTAAGTATGTAGGTTCCAATGTAACAAGAGAGAGACATCATAATCAAAATGCATAGCAATAGGCAATAGGCATAATATAAAAATATGACATGTATGATGAATGATTAAGTAAAACATGCTTAAGTAACTCTTGCTTATATAGAATATCATATGTGTAGAAGTGACCAAACTAGTTTTCCAAAGTACAAACCTCTTGGTAGGTTGATGATGATCTCACCCATCACCCTAGTGTGTGAGATACCAACCCTCAACTAGGTTAATGATAATCTTATCCATCACCCAGGTGCGTGAGGTATGAACCTCTCAACAAGGTTAGTGGAAATCTCATCTAACTCCCTGGTATGTGAGGTACAAATCCCTCAACTAGGTTAGTGGCAATATCACCTACCACCCTGGTGTTTGAGATACTAACCCCTCAAATAGGTTACCCGGATCGGGCGTGGTCTAATGCAACACTTTATATAGAATATATAATATGCATAAGCTCCTTTCATCATCATATAGTCATTCATATCATATCTCATGTTTTGGACCTTCAATTCATCAAGAAACCACATCTGGACATTTTACCAAACACTTAAAGGGTGTGTAGTGCTAGTGTAAAACCATGCAATTCAAGAGTGAAATCATGCTAGTAAATCCAATGTAAAAGCTTCAATAGATACTTGGTAACACCCTCAAGCAATAAATATCAAAACCCTTCACCAATCATTTTAATAGGTCTTACATTCATAGCTCAAAACATGGTAAAATAGTCAAAACTTCATATGTTCAAACATAGTGTGCAGTGAATTTTACAATAATCAAAACCCAAGAATAAATCACCTTTAAGTCATGCAATTTATAAGAAAAAGGAAGCTTGGGCATCATGGGTGATAGGAACCCATGAAAGAAACCCACATAACTTAGCTTGGAGATGAACTTGGTGGAGATTGGAGGTGGCAACTTGAAGCTTGAAGAAGAAATTTGAAGGAAATCCTTAAATCTGGAAGAGGTTTTGAGACTAGAATTTAGGAGTGAAAATATGGCTAAGTATTTGAGTGAGTATTGGGAAATGTTTACGATGATATGAGGGTCACATATGGCTAAGTATAGGTATTTTCACGTTTGGGAACACTTAGGCCCAAGACCCAAAAGTCTTGTACTGAGATAGGAAAGGTGGACAAAAAACTATTTAGGAACGTTCCCTTGGTACGTCGCGCCAGGGATGTGGATCGTCTCTGGAAATTGCATTTTTGTGATTTGCAAATTTTGATACGGTTGCTCTTGAATCATGGTTAGACCCTTTTTCGCCTAATTTTAACCCCCTGAATAAGAATATGAAGTCATATTTTCGATGTCGCGCGTGGATTTTGAGATATATTAAAATTACGATTCAGGACACTTTCGAGGCACATTTTCGGGCACTTTTTGCGGTTATTTGAATATCTCCCCCTTGGAAATATTTATCCCTGAATGTAAAAGATATGTAAAAGACAAGAGAGATCATAAAGAAAGTAGGCCCAACAAGAATGCAATATTACTTTTAAAACACCATTTTCAAAATCTCAACATAAGTGTAAAATCATCACAAATTTGCCAACTTAAATATGACTGCATATGAATGACATAGAGGCTGAAATATAAGGCTTGAAATCACATAGTGGACTTAGAATTAGTACCTTAGGCTTTAGTGGAGTGGAAAAGATAAGGATACCCTTTTGCATGTCCGCTTCGGCCTCCCATGTAGGACTTTCGACTTGTTGGTTCCTTCAAAGAACCTTGATGGATGCCACCTCCTTGTTAAGCTCCAATACACATGCCCTAAGCCTATCCTTAAGGATTTGGATGGTCATCTCGGCTTGGCTATCCATTTGAGGGTGGAAGGCCGTAGAAAGCTTAACTCTAGTACCAAGACCCCTTTGGAAAGATCTCCACAAATATAAAGTAAATTGTGCCCCACGATCCGATATAATGTATAAGGAACCCCATGAAACCTTACCAAGTCACGAATTTATAACCTTGAATAATCTTTAATCCCATGTGTGATCTTAACCGGTAGAAAGTGAGCCGATTTTGTCGTTCTATCAACCACAACCCAAATGGAATCAAAACTCTTCCTAGTCTTGGACAATGCAACCACAAAATCCATATTTATCTCCTCCCACTTCCAAGTAGGAATCTCAATGTCTTGGGTTAGGCTACCTAGCCTTTGATGTTTGGCTTTGACTTGTTGACAACTATGGAAACAGGAGACGAATTTGGCAATGTCCCTATTCATGCCTCCCAACCAATACACGTCCCTCAAATCTCTATATATTTTAGAGGAACAGGGGTTGATAGAATAAGAAGAATTATGGGCCTCATCAAGGTTTTTTTCCCTCAAACCATCAACACAAGGAACACACAACCTATCTTGGTACCTAAGGGTGCCATCTGACCCTTGGGAGAAAACCTCTACTTTGCCCTATTTCACCAAGGCCTTCAATTCAAGCAAGGAGGAATCAAGATCTTGTTTTGCTATCACTTCATCAACCAATGAAGATTTAGACCCATCAACAACAATACCATCATCACCAACTTCTTCCAAGCTAACCCCCAATCTACCTAATTGATGCACTTCCCTAGCCATTTCCCTATCACCATCATCAACATTAGCTAGGCTACCCATAGACACCCTACTCAAAGCATCTTCCACAACACTTTTCTTACCCGTATGATAGTGCAAACTCATATCATAGTCTTTAAGAAGTTCTAACGATCTCCTTTGCCTTAAGTTGAGATCTTTTTGAGTGAAGACATATTGGAGGCTGTTATGATCTATGAACACATCCACATGCACCCTATTCAAGTAGTGACGCCAAATATTTAATGCAAACACAACAACAGCTAGCTCTAGATCAAGGGTAGGGTAGTTCCTTTTCATGTACCTTGAGTTGCCAAGAGGCATAAGCTATGACCTTACGATTTTGCATCAACATACAACCCAAACCAAATCTGGAAGCATCACAATATAGCACAAATCCCTCAAGCCCATCCGATAGTGACAATATAGGAGCGGACACAAGCTTCTCTTTCAATGTTTAGAAGCTCCTCTCACTCATCGGTCCACAAAAACTTAACCTTCTTTTGAGTCACTTTTTTCATAGGGGAAGTAATGGAGGAGAACCATTCACAAACCTTTTATAATAACCCACTAGGCCCAAGAAGCTCCCAATATCCGACGGGATCAACGGTCTAGGCCAATTTCTAATCATATGAGTTTTCTTTGGATCCACCATAATACCATCCCCCAACACCACAAGACCCAAGAATGCAACCTCCGTCAACCAACCCTCAATCTTTGCAATACAACCCTCAAATGACCCATATGCTCCTCCCTACTATGTGAATAGATCAATATATCATCAATGAAGACCACAACAAAGGAATCAAGGTAGGGTTTGAAGACCCTATTCATAAGGTCCATGAAAATGGTTGGTGCACTGGTCAACCCAAAAGACATCACAACAAACTCATAATCCCCATATATAGCATGAAAAGCCATCTTGGGAATATGACACACCCTCACCTTCATTTGATGATACCCGAACCGAAGATCAATCTTAGAGAAATTGCTAGCCCCTTGGAATTGGTCAAACAAATTATCAATCCTCGGAAGAGGATACCTATTCTTGATAGTGACCCTATTGAGTTGCCGGTAGTTAATACACATCCTAAGGGACTCATCCTTCTTTTTCACAAACAACACCGGAGCACCCCAAGGTGATTGGCTAGGTCTAATACATCCCTTCTCTAACAAGTCCCTCAATTGTTCCTTCAACTCCTCCAGGGCCATATGGTAAGGGGGAAGAGAAATGGGTTGAGTATCGGGGAGGAGGTCTATGCCAAAGTTTATTTCCCTTTTGGGAGGAACACCGGGAAGGTCACCTGGGAAGACATCAAGAAACTCGAAACTCATTCACAACCGGGTGCGACTCTATGGGAAGGACTTTAGACTCTACATCCCTAACCTCACAAGATGGTTAACACACCCCTTAGAGATCAACTTACATGCTTTAATGCAAGAGACGAATCTAACCTTGACCACCACATCTTGGCTTTCCCACTCAAGAATAGGTTCATTTGAAAATTAGAATTTGACCCTACAGGTTCTACAATCAATATAAGCATAGTAGGCATGCAACCAATCTATCCCAAGAATGACATCAAAATCAACCATGTCTAATTCAACAAGATCACAAGGCAACAATTTATGCAAAATGCAAATAGGACAACTTCTCTAAACTTTTCTAGCAACAATAGATGTACCAATAGGAGTAGACACTCCATATGACTCATGCAATAACTCGGGTTCAACACGGAACTTTTGGGCAACATAGGGAGTGACAAAAGAAATAGTGGCACCCGGATCAATCAAAGCATATACATCAAAGTCAAAGATTTCCAACATACGGGTAATAACATCGGGAACCCCACCAACCCCTTGCCTCCCATGTAGAGTATAAAACCGATTATGCGATGACTACTCCTACCCAATGGAACCAGCATTTGCACCCCGGCCTTTGCCACGGTTTCTTGGACAATCTACCTTTTTGTGACCAAGATCCCCACATTCGAAGCATGCATTAGTACCTCTCAAACATGGGCCCCTATGACCCCCTCCACATTTTGGATACACATCAATAGGAGCGACACCGCCAACACCTTGAGGCCTTGGGAGGTCCTTGGCAACCCCACTATTAGTAGTGTGAGAAGGCCCTTGGCCTTGATGGAGCCGGCCACCACTTTAGAACTTACCCTCAAAATGGGCCTTCTTGGCCTAATGACCTCTACTCTTCCTCAACTTTTCTTCCTCCATTTGCTCGCCATATGTCATCAATCGGGACAAGTCCATGTCCTAATTAGCAAAGCAGACCGGCATTCTTCACTCAGTAAGTCGGAGACCCCTATCATAAACTTGTTCATCCTAGATCTAGGATCGGCCACCAAATGAGGAGCATAATTTGAAAGTTGATTGACCTTGAGGGCATACTCCCTCACACTCATGGAACCTTATTTCAAATTTATAAACTCAACCAACTTGGCTTCCTTAAGCTCAAGAAGGAAGAACCGATTAAGGAAAGCCAATTTGAACTCCTCCCAAAGCACCATATTACCATTTCCCTTCTCCTCCTTCCATTGTTCATACCATTTTTGGGATACCCTTTTGAGTTGGTATGCCAGCAACTCTGCCTTTTCATTCGACCAAACACCCATGAATATTCAAAATCTTGTAGACCTCATTAATGAACTCTTATGGATCTTCAACCACCTTTGACCCATAGAACACTAGAGGATTCATCCTCATGAAGTCCCTTACCCTAGCACCTGGGGTAGTAGTATGAGGGACTTAGGCCCCTTGTTGGACTTGGTTGGCCACAACTTGGGCAAGCATAGTGAGAGCATCTCGGAGCTTACCATTGTTAGGTTGCTCGTCGGGAGTTTGGGCCCGTCTTCCTCTAGTATTTGGCATGATCTAGCATAGCAAAGAATAATCATTCGGGGGGATACTTAACACAACTCTATAGCATAACTTAGGACATGAAGAAGGGAATAATTTCCTAAAATGCCTCATAGCCTCCTATTCAAAGTCATGGCGTGCCTCACAACCATGAATAGGACTCTAATCAACGCGATGTGTTAGACTACGAGGATCTATCAACCTAGTGCTCTGATACCAAGTTTGTCACGACCCAAGCCTAGGGTGTAGACGTGACAGGACGAATGGAGAATCCGAAGGAACCCCAAACAAGCCTCTAAACTTATCATTACACATCATCGATTGCGGAAGCATATCAAAGACATAAAGAGTAAGAATAAGGGCTAAGGGGAAATCTTGCATAACATCATAATCAAGAGACAAAGAGACAAAGCTCATATCATAGATACATAGCATGTTTAACAAATATCTCTACTACAAAGATAAGAGCAGGGGCCAAGACAAAGCAACCGGGCTTACCCTCATAGTCAAAATAGAACATAAAGAAGAGTTTCTCAATACATAATAAGAAAAACATAGATAAACGTCCCTAGAATGGAGGACTCACCAACTAGCTTGAGTAATATCGAAATAGCCACGTGGAGGAGGAGGATGATTAACTTGGGCTCCGGTTCCTATGTGGTAATATCATGTAGGAAAGAGTATGTGTTAGTATGTTGGAATGTACTAAGTATGTAGGATGCAATGCAACTAGAGAGAGACATCATAATCAAAATGTATAGCAATATGCAATAGGCATAGTATAACACTATGACATGTATGATCAATGCTTAAGTAAAACTACTTAATGAACTCATGCTTATATAGAATATCATATGTGTAGAAGAGACCAAACTAGATTTTCAAATTACAAACCCCTTGGTAGGTTAATAATGATCTCACCCATCACCATGGTGTGTGAGGTACAAACCCATTAACTAGGTTGATGATGATCTCACTCATCACCCGGTGCGTGAGATACAAACCCCTCAATTAGGTTAGTGGTAATCTCACCTACCACCTTGGTGTGTAAGGTACAAACCCCTCAACTAGGTTAGTTGTAGTCTTACCTACGACCCTGGTGTTTGAGATACTCCACAACTAGGTTACCTGAGTCGGGTATGGTCTAATGCAATACTTTATATAGAACAGATCATATGCATAAGCTCCTTTCATCATCATATATTCATTCGTATCATATCTCATACTTTGGACCTTCAATTTATCAAAAAACCACATTCGGACATTTTATCAAACACTTAGAGTGTGTCTAGTGGTTGTGTAAAACCATGCAATTCAAGAGTGAAATCATGCTAGTGAATCCAATACAAAAGCTTCAATAAATACATGGTAACACCCTCAAGCAATAAACATCAAAACCCTTTACCAATCCTTTCAATAGGTCTTATATTCATATCTCAAAACATGGTAAAATAGTTACAACTTCATATGCCCAAACTTAGTAGGCAGGGATTTTTACAATAATCAAGACCCAAGAATAAATCACCTTTAAATCATGCAATTTGTAAGAAAAGGAAGCTTGGGCACCATGGGTGAAGAGAACCCATGAAAGAAACTCACATACCTTTGCTTGGAGATGAACTTGGTGGAGATTGGAGGTGGAGACTTGAAGATTGAAGAAGAACCTTGAAGAAAATCCTTAAATCCAGAAGAGGTTTTGAGATTTGAATGTAGGAGTGAAAATTGAGTGAGTATTGGGAAATATTTAGGATGATATGAGGGTGAAATAGGACTAAGTATAGGCATTTTCATGTTTGGGAATACTTAGGCCCAAGACCTATAAGTATTGGACCGGGAGAGAAAAACTAAACAAAAAAATATAGGTGTTCGCCCTTGGCGCGTTGCGCCAGGGGCGCGGATCATCTCTGGGAATCGCATTTTTGTGATTTTCAAATTTTGATGCGGTTGCTCTTAAATCGGGGTTAGAATCTTTTTCCCCTAATTTTGACCCCCTGAACAAGAATATAAAATCAGGATTTCGATATCGCACACGGATTTAAATATATATGAAAATTACAATTTCGGGCACTTCCGAGGCAAATTTTCGGGCACTTTTTGGGGTCGTTTCAGAAGACCACCACTAAGATGTCAAGGTAGGGTTTAAAGACCCTATTCATTAGATCCATAAATATAGTCATTGCATTAGTCTTGGGAATACCCGGACCGAAGATCAATCTTGGGAATACCTAGTCTGGAAAGCAGTCTTGGGAATACCCGGACCGAAGATCAATCTTAAAAAAAGTGACTAGCCCCTTGCAGTTGATCAAAAAGCTCATCAAGCCTTGGTAGAGGGTGCTTGTTCTTTATGGTCACTCTATTAAGTTGCCGATTATCATTGCACATTCTAAGAGAATCATCCTTTTTCTTCACAAATAACAATGGTGCAACCCAAGGTGACTTACTAGGCCTAATGAAACCCTTTTCCAAAAAATCCCTCAATTGCTCATTCAAACCCATACTATGCTATGGTTTGTGTGTCAGGAAGGAGGTCTGTAACTGTCATGACCAAGCCTAGGGGCGAGACATGACCGGCGAATGGGGAACCCGAAGGAACCCCAAAGAAACCTCATAGCATATCATTACACATCTTTGGTCACGGAAGTCATTAAAATGACAATAAAAGATAAGCGTAAATAAGGGGAAATTTGGACTAAGGGGACCTCTTTCATATCATAAGAAACAAGATTCAATAGAATCAAGGATCATAACGTAGATACACCATATGTCCAATAACACCTCTAGTACATAAAGATAAGAGTGGAGGCCAAGACAAAGCAACCGGGCTCACCCTCATAGTCAAAACACAATCAAAGAGAGAAAGTCTTGTACATAGCAATAGATAATAAGTAACGTCCCCGGAATGGAGGACTCACCAGCAATCTTGAGCGAAGTCATACTAGCCACGTGGAGGAGGATGCTCAAGGGGGGATCCAGTTCCTACATGGTGAAGTAATGTAGGAATAAAGTATGTGTTAGTACGTTTGAATGTACTAAGTATGTGGGATGCAATGCTAGTAAGTTATAGGCAACATAATCGAAATGCATAAACATAAGCAAAGGATAGGTATAACGTCAATATGACATGCATGCTCAATGATTAAGGTAAAACAAGCTTGTAAATCATGAACAAGGAATGTGGACTCAATATAGAAAACATACTCAAACCCCTTTGTACCAACCTTCATGAAATGGGCCAAATGACCCTCTCTCACCTTACGGTATAACCTTTTCGGAGAGTGTTATCGATACCCCTACCGTATGACATAGTCTTTTTGGTAGGTAGTATACGACGTCCCCTACTTTATGATATCATCTTTTGGGTAGGAAACATGATTAATTCTATCTTATGGCATGGACTTTTCAATAGAATGTTCAATCCTTACGATATGATCTTTTCGGTGGGAACCTTTAGTCTTTCTACCTTACGGCATGGCCTTTTTGGTGGGATGTCCATACCTTATGGTAAAATATTTTTAGTAGTAACAATTAGCTATTCTACCTTACAGCATGTCCTTTTCGGTAGGGTGTCCATACCTTACAATATGATCTTTTCGATAGGAATCATTAGTCACTTTACCTTAAGGCATGGCCTTTTCGTTAAGAATCATTAACCACTCTATCTTATGGCATGGCCTTTTCGGTAGGAACTATAGAACCAGCATCATCCAAGCATTATATTTCAATCATCAAGAAAGAACTCCTCATTTTTCAAAGAACACAACAAACATAAGAACCCAACAATCTACATGAAACCCCATAGCTACCTTCCCATGAAACAACTCACATAGACATCCCTATCATCATCATGAAGTCATCATATAATCATCATAGCACCATTCAACTAATAAGACATGCACTGGACCTTCAATTTCTCAAGAAACCACATCCGGACATTTTATCAAACACTTGGTAGGTGTGTAATACCAGTATAAAACCATGAAATATAGAGATGAAATCGCGCAAGAAAATCCATTGTAAAACCATAAATCAATACCTTGAAATACCTTCAAGCAACATACATCAAAACCTTTCCTCAAATCATACAATAGATCAAAGATTTATAGATCAAAACAAAGCAAAACAGTCACAATTTCACATAGCTTTAACATAGTGTGCAGTGAATTTCATAATAAGCAAGACCCATTTGTAAA
>JAPFFP010054553.1:0-29165 GCA_026153255.1 Solanum medicagineum | reverse complement strand
GAAGCGCACCTCTGTGAAGCAGCCTAGCATCACTTTAGATAGGAGCAGAATGGATGACTTAAACTGAAAGTAAGTTCATATATGTATATATATATATATATATATATATATATTCACTTTAATATTTTGATTATCATATTTTTCCAATTGCAAATTGAACGTGTTTAGATACATACAACCACTCGTTTCTTTAGGGATTGAACAAGTGGTCGCTGACCCAAAAAACTAGTCTCTAAAAGTATAGCGTGCATATATAATTGGATGCCAAACTATTTAAGGACAAGTTTAGTATTAGTTGCAATAACTAGTTAACGACCAGTTTATGGTCCCTATATTCTTCAAAATGAATGGGATAAAATGGTCCCTAAAAGTATTTTAAGGACCAGTTATACATTGGTCCCAAATAGACGCAATGACCAGGCGATAAACTGGTGCCTATAGCCATTAGTGTCCAAGCTTGTAGGGACGGCCTGGCGACCATTTTTCCCGGTCCCTATTGCTCTTTAGGTACTAGAATCTTACTTTTAAGGACCATTTTTTCTGTCACTATTGACCATTTTTCTAGTAGTGTGGGTAGCCTAGCTCATGTTAATGGTGGTGATAGGGAGGTGGCTAGGGAGGTCCATCGTTTGGCTAGATTGAGAGCTAGGTTGGAGGAAGTGGATAATGGTGGTGGTGTTGTAGTTGATGGTTTTAAATCCTCATTGGTTGAGGAGATAAAAGCCAAACAAGATTTTGACCCCTCCTTGTTAGAATTGAAGGCCTTGGTAAAAGAGGGCAAAGTAGAGGTTCTCTCCCAAGGGGGAGATGATGCTCTTAGATACCAAGGTAGGTTGTGTGTGCTTTGTGTTGATGGCTTGGTAGAAAAGATCCTTGATAAGGCCTATAATTCGTCTTATTCTATTCACCCCGTTTCTACTAAACTATATAGAGATTTGAGGGAGGTGTATTGGTGGGGAGACATGAAGAGGGACATTGTCAAATTCGTTTCCAGTTGTCATAGTTGTCAACAAGTCAAAGCCGAACATCAAAGGCCAAGTGACCAAACCTAAGACATAGAGATTCCTACTTGGAAGTGGGAGGTGATTAATATGGATTTTGTGGTTGGGTTTCCCAAGACTAAAAAAGGTTTTGATTCTCTTTGGGTTGTAGTTTATAGGATGACGAAATCGGCTCCGGGCTCGGAATTATTGGAAGAATTCTTCACGTCGGACCATTCGTTGGTTATTAGCGGCATCCCGAAAATGTCCAGCTTTTTACCGGTTAAGACCACATATGGGGCTGAAGAGTATGCTAGGTTGTACATCCATTACTTGGAGAGATTTCATGGGATTTCTTTATCCATCATATTAGATCGTTGAACTCAATTTACTTCACATTTTTGGAGATCTTTCTAAAGGGGTCTTAGTACTAGAGTTAAGCTTTCTATGGCCTTCCACCCTCAGACGGATGGCCAAGCCGAAAGCACCATCCAAACCCTTGAAGATATGGTTAGAGTTTGTGTATTGGATCTTATAGGTAGTTGGGATGATCATCTCCCATTGATTGAGTTTGCCTATAGCAATAGCTATTGTTCTAGCATCGATATGACTCCATTTGAGGCTCTTTATGGTAGACGATGTAGATTACTGGTTGGGTGGTTTAAGGTAGGTGAGGTGGCCTTTTTAGGACCAGATCTGATTATGGAAGCTCTTGAGAAGGTTAGGATGATTAGGGAAAGATTGAAGACGGCCCAAAGCCATCAAAAGTCTTATGCCGATGTGAGGAGAAGGGAGCTTGAATTCAAAGTTGATGATTGGGTTTATTTGAAGGTGTCAACCATGAAGGGGTGGTCCATTATTGTATGAAGGGCATGTTGAGCCCTAGATATGTGGGGCCTTATAGGGTGATGAGATGGATCGGTAAGGTGGCCTACGATTTGGATTTACCTAGAGAAATGGAGTTGGTTCATCCGGTCTTTCATGTGTCTATGTTGAGGAAGTGTATAGGTAATCCCAATGCTATTGTGACTCTTGATGTTGTGGGGATAGTCGAAGACAACTTAGCTTATGAAGAGGTTCCGGTTCAGATTTTGGATAGGCAAGTGAAGTGATTGAGGAACAAGGATATGACTTCCGTTAAGGTCCTTTGGAGGAATCAACAAGTCGAAAGTGCTACATTAGAGATTGACGCGGACATACAAAAGTGATATTCTTACCTTTTCCACTCCACTCAAGCCTAAGGTATCACTCTAAGTCCCCTATGTAATTTCAAGTCTATGTTCAACCCATGACATATGCATATATTCATGTTTAAATTGACAAGTTCACAATTTTGATGAGATTTTTGAAATGATGTTTAAGTTTATTGTTGCATTCTTATATGGGATGAAATTGACATCTTTGTGTCTCTCATATACGTTTCTTTTACATTTGGGGATGAATATTCCCAAGGGGAAAATATTGTAAAGACTCCAAAAGTACCTGAAAATGTGCCTCGAAAGTGCTCGAAATCCATATATCTCAAAATCCGTGTGCGATATTGAAAATCCTACTTCATATTCTTGTGCATGGGGTCAAATTGAGTGGAAAATAGCTAACCCGATTTAAGAAAATCGTATCAAAATTTGAAAATCACAAAATACAATTTCCAGAGAGGTTTTTGCCCCCTGACGCGACGTGCCAAGGGCGCGCCTCTGTGTATTTTTTTTGTCCAGTTTTGGACTTCGGTTCAAGACTTTTAAGTCTTGGTCTCAAGTGTTCCCAAACGTGAAAATACCTATGCTTTGCTAGTTTCACCCTTATATCATTCTAAACATTTTCCAATACTTATTCAAACATTTAACCAAATATTTTACTCCTAACTTCAAGTCTCAAAACCCTCTCCAGATCTAAGGATTTCCTCTCAAACATCAAGTCTCCATCTCCAATCTTCATCAAGTTCATCTCCAAAGCTAAGGCATGTGGGTTTCTTTCATGGGTTCCTTCCACCCATGATACCTAAGCTTTCTTTACTCTAATTTGCATGATTTGAAATTGATTTACTCATGGGTCTTATTTATTATGAAATTCACTACATACTATGTTGGAATTTATTAAATTATGATTCTTTTACTATACTTTGGGCTATGAATCTAAGATCTAATGTGAGATTTGATGGAGGGTTTTGATGTATATTGCTTGAGGGTGTTACCAAGAATCTATTGATGGTTTAACATTGGATTTTCTAGCATGATAATACTCTTGAATTGCATGGTTTTACACTAGCACTACACGCCCTCTAAGTGTTTGATAAAATATTCGATTATGGTTTCTTGAGGAATTGAAGGTCCTATGCATGTCTTATCAATTGAATGACTTTATGCTGATGAAAGGATGAAGGAATGAAGATGAAGGAATGTATGTATATGATGATGAAAGAAGTGTATATGCATATGATACCATCTCTATAGTGTCACGACCCAAGCCTAGGGCATAGGCGTGGCCAGCGAATAGGGAACCCGAAGGAACCCCAAACAAGCCTCATAACATATCATTACACATTCTTGGTTGCAGGAGCAATTAAAAGACAATAAGAGATAAGCATAAACAAGGGGAATTGGGACTAAGGGTAAACATCCATATCATAGACAACAAAAACAAGAGAATCAAGGCTCATAGCATAGATACATAACATGTCTAACAACAACTCTACTACATAGATAATAGCAGAGGCCAACACAAGCAACCGGGCTCACCTTCATAGTTAATGCATAATCAAAATAGATAGTCTTAACACATCGCAAGCAATCATAAGCAATGTGCCCTGAATGGAGGACTCACCAACAAGTTTATAAGACAATCGTACTAGCCATGTGGAGGAGGAGGATGATCAAGCGGTGCTCTGGTTCTTACATGGTAACATCATGTAGGCATAGAGTATGCGTTTGTACGTTTGGATCTACTAAGTATGTGGGATGCAATGCAACAAGAGATAGGTATCATAATCGAATTACATAATTATAAATAATAAATAACATAATATCAATATGGCATGTATGACCAACGCTTAGGTAAATCATGCTTTGTAATTCATTCACCTTACATAGATCATAATATACAAGTATGGAAAGAAACCTCAGTCGACATAACATAAGAACTTTTAGAGAAGAAACCTTCCTTACTGGATCCCGTCCCCTTTTGGAGAGAATTTTATGAGTAACACCACCTTAGGGGAGCCCGTCCCTTTTTGGATTAAGTGACCTTCCTTACGGGAGCCCGTCCCTTTTTGGATTTACTGGCCTTCCTTACGGGAGCCTGTCTCCTTTCGGATTAAGTGACATTCCTTATGGGAGCCCGTCCCCTTTTGGATTAAGTGACCTCCCTTACGGGAGCCCGTCCTTTTTCAGATTAAGTGACCTTCCTTATGGGAGCCCCCCCTTTTCGGATTAAGCATTCCATAGAACTAGCTCATCGAACCATTACACTTGAATCATCAAGAAAGAACACCTTATTTCCCAAGAAGACAACAAACATAAGAACCCAATAATCTAGTTGCAATACCATAGGTATTTTCTCATGAAACAACTCATATAAAAATTTCTATCATCACCATAAAGTCATTCAACTCATCAGACATGCATTGGATCTTCAATTCCTCACAAATCATAACTGGACATTTTATAAAACACCTAACGGGTGTGTAATGCTAGTGTAAAACCATGCAATTCAAGAGTGAACTCATGCTAGAAAATTTAATATAAAACCTTCAACAGATACTTGGTAACACCCTGAAGCAATAAACATCAAAACCCTTCTTCAAATCTAACAATAAACCCTAGATTCATCGCCCAAAACATGGCAAAACAGTCACAATTTCATAAACCCCAACATAGTGTGCAGTGATTTTCATAATAGATAAGACCTATGAGTAGATCAGCTTCAAATCATGCATTTTTGAGAAAAAAAAAAAGCTTGGGCATCATGGGTGAAAGGAACCCATGAAGGAAACCCATATACCTTAGCTTTGGAGATGAACTTGATGAAGATTTGAGAGAGAGACTTAAAGCTTGGTTGAAATCCTTAAGATCTAAAGAGGGTTTTGACACTTGAAATTTGAGAGAAATATAAGCCTAAGTGTTTGAGTGAGTATAGGGAAATGTTTTGAATGATATGAGGGTGAAAAATGGTTAAGTATAGGTATTTTCTAGTGTGGGAAGGCTTAGGACGAGACTTAAAAGTCATGGACCGAAATAAATCCACTGGCACAAAAATAAGCCAGTGCGCGTCGCCCTAAGAACGCGCAATAGCCACAGGAAATCGTCACTTTAAAAGTTCGGATTGTGCTACGGTTGCTCTAAATCGAGGTTAGACCCTTCTCCCTTAAATTGACCCGCTGAAGTAGAATATGAAGTCAGATTTTTGAAATAACGCATGGATTTTGAGATATATGGAAATTACAATTTCACGCACTTCCGAGGCACATTTTCAAGTACTTTTTGGGGTCATTTCAATATCTCCCCCTTGGGAACATTTGTCTCTGAATGTCAAAGAAATGTACATAAGAAGAGTAATTAAGAACAAATCAGCCCCAACATGAATGCAATAACACTCTTAAAATATCATTTTCAAAATCTCAACATAAGTGTCAAAAATCGTCATGAACTCGTCAACAAAAATATGGATGCATGCAAATGACGTAGGGGCTGAAACATAAGACTTGGAATCATTAAAAGACTTGATGTGCTATCATAAGATTGAATAGAAAAAAAGAGATATGGGTATTGCTTTTCCATGCTCGCTCCCTGAGAGACTCTATCGACTAGACGAACCTTCCAAAGAGCCTTAAACGAACATCACATCCTTATCGATCAACTCCTTCCATCATTCCATCCAATGCTTCCACCAGAACCTTCTCTTAAACCAACTTATCCTTCACAACATCCAAAATATCGCGGGTTCTATAACACTAGAGTCATTACCACATCGCTTCAACCTAGAAGCATGAAGAACCGGACAACCATAACATCTCTAGGTAATTCTAATCCTTATGCAACCTTACTAACCTCCTTCTACATTCTACAAGGGCTCACAATCCTAAACTCATTATCGACCGTAACCACAGCTATCCCACTTGTTACCGTTAACCACCATCTCCCCCTTAGGAGACAACCTCCACTCTATCATCTTTCACCCAAAACTTCGATCTCTAATAAGACAGAATCAAGTCCTTGCTTAATCCAGATCTTACCAACCAAGGAAAATTAAGAACCATTAAGAATACTATACCACCATGCTCAACTTATCTATGTCACCATAATCAACACATATTAGGCTACCTAAAGCACCGACCATAACATTAGCCTTACCAGGGAAAAAAATGCACATTCATATCATAATTCTTAAATAATGCTAACCACCTTCCCGTTATCATCTATCCACACCTATCATGTTTAGCAAACAACCTCTCATCCCCCAAGACTTGCAACACTACTCCCCAATACTCGAAGTGCTCGCTCCTAGTCCAAAAAGACCCTTAGGGTTATCACCTACCCTCATCCTCACTCGGGAACAAAATCCGAACCAAAGATCAATCTTAGAGAAGTAACTAGCCCATCGTAGTTGACCAAGTAGTTCAACCATCCTTGACTATCATATTACAACCTTATGGGTTCTACACTCATTGAAAGCATGCTATGTAAGCAGCCAAACCACTCCAAGACCTCCAACCCATCAAACCAAGTTCAACCAAGATCACAAGACAAGACTTTATGCAATAAGAACATGGGGCAACCCTTACAAGCCTTTCTAGCACCAATAGACCCACATAATCAAATGTTACTGGCAACAAAGGAATAATGAAAGAAATACCAACTCTCAGAACCACCGAAGCATGCACAATAAAAATCAAGGAAAATCTTTAACTTAGCGGTAGCATCATCGGGCATCTCATTCCTTCCTTGCCACCAACTCCGCCTTATCTTACGATCTAACACCTATGATGGCCAGTACCTTATAAGTCTCATCAATAAGCTCTTATGGGTCTTGATCCACCCTTGACCCATTGAACTCTGATGGGCTCATCCTCATAAAGTCTCTCACCTGAGAAGTCGGTGTAAGGGCATGAGGGGCTTGTGCCCCTTGATTGTCTTGGTTGACCACAACTTATTCTAGCGAAGTGAGAGCCTCCCGAAGCTCTCTATTAGCCAGTTGTCCCTCGGGAGTGCGGGCTCTTCCTCCTCTTGGGTTAGGCATGATCTACTAGCATGGAAAGAACAATTGTTAGGGGGAAAAACTTTCTTCAACTCTATAGCACGACTTACAACATGAAGAAGGGAAACCTCTACTAAAATGTCTCATAGTCTCCTATCGATAGTTGTGGTGCACAACACAACCATGAATAAGTCTCTAATCAATGTGGTGTGTTGGTCTCCAAGGATGTAACAACCTAGTGCTCTGATACTATCTTTGTCACGACACAAGCCTAGGGCCTAGGCATGACCGGCGAATGAGGAACCCGAGGGAACGCCAAACAAGCCTCATAGCATATCATTGCACATCCTTAGTCGCAGAACAATTAAAACACAATAAGAGATAAGCATAAAAAAAGGGAATTGGGACTAAGGGTAAAATTCCATATCATAGACATCAAGTGCAAGAGAGTCAAGGCTCGTAGCATAGATACATAACATGTCTAATAACACCTCTAGTACATAGATATGAGCGAGGGCCGATACAAGCAACCGGGCTCTCCCTCAGAGTTAATGCATAATCAAAAGAGATAGTTTTAATACATAACAAGAGATCATAAGTAATGTCCCCGGAATGGAGGACTCACCAACAAGCTTATAAGACAACCGTACTAGCCACGTGGAGGAGGAGGATGATCAAGTGGTGCTCCGGTTCCTACATGGTAACATCATATAGGCATGGAGTATGCATTAATACGTTTGAATGCACTAAGTATGTGGGATGCAATGCAAAAAGAGATATGCATCATAATCGAAATGCATAATTATAAGCAATAGATAACATAATATCAATATGGCATGTATGACCAACGCTTAGGTAAATCATGCTTTGTAAATCATTCATCTTACATAGACCATAATGTTTAATTATTGAAAGAAACCTCAACTAACATAACATAAGACCTTTTGGAGAAACAACCTTCCTTATGGGAGCCCGTCCCTTTTCGGATTTACTGACCTTCCTTACGGGAGCCCGTCTCCTTTATGATTAAGTTACCTTCCTTATGGGAGCTCGTTCCTTTTCGAATTAAGTGACCTTCCTTATGGGAGCCCGTCCCTTTTCAAATTAAGTGACCTTCCTTATGGGAGCCCGTCCCTTTTCAGATTAAGCATTCCATAGAACTAGCTTATCAAACCATAACATTACAATCATCAAGAAAGAACTCCTCATTTCGTAAGAATACAAAAACATAAGAACCCAACAATCTACTTGAGCACCATAGGTACTTTCTCATGAAACAACTCATATAAAAATTTCTATCAACATCATAAAGTCATTAAACTCATAAGACATGTATTGGACCTTCAATTCCTCAAGAGATCATAATCAGACATTTTATCAAACACCTAACAAGTGTGTAATGCTAGTGTAAAACCATGGAATTCAAGAGCGAAAGCATGCTAAAAAATTTAATGTAAAACCTTCAATAGATACTTGGTAACACCCTCAAGCAATAGACATCAAAATCCTTCATCAAATCTTACAATAGACCCTAGATTCATCACCTAAAACATGACAAAACAGTCACAATTTCATAAACTCCAATATACTATGCAGTGATTTTCATAATAGATAAGACCTATGAGTAAATCAACTTCAAATCATGCAATTTTGAGGCAAACGAAGCTTGGGCATCATGGGTGAAAGGACCTCATGAAGGAAACCCACATACCTTAGCTTTGGAGATGAACTTGATAAAGATTGGAGATGGAGACTTTAAGCTTGGTTGAAATCCTTAAGATCCAGAGAGGGTTTTGGCACTTAAAATTTGAGAGAAATATAAGCTTAAGTATTTGTGTGACTATACGGGAATGTTTTGAATGATATGAGAGTAAAAATGACTAAGTATAGGTATTTTATCATGTGGGAAGGCTTAGGCCCAAGAATTAAAAGTCTTGGACCAAAATGAATCCACTGGCACAAAAATAAGCCAGTGCGTGTCGCGCTAAGAACACGCAGTAGCCACTGGAAATCGTCACTTTAAAATTTTAGATTTTGTTACGGTTGCTCTAAAATCGGGGTTAGACCTTTTTCCCTTAAATTTGACCCCTAAACAAGAATATGAAGTCGAATTTCCGAAAAAATGCACAAATTTTGAGATATATGGAAATTTCAACTCTAGGCACTTCCAAGGCACATTTTCAGGTACTTTTTGGGATCGTTTCATATAGTGTAGGGGATGGCCAAGCCTAGTTCAGGGGGTTGTAGGCCCGGGTAACGTATTGAGGTGTTTGCAGTTCGATCGTCTAATTCGAGGGGTGGTAGGCCTGGTAACTTTGTTGGTGGTATGTAACCATAAATCTCGTTAGCGATTTGTACCCATCAACCTTGTTGGGGGGTTTGTACTCTATCAACCTCATGAAGAGGGTTTGTATCTCATCCGCCTATCTAAGGGGTGGTAGGACTTGTCTTGCACTAAGAATGGTCAATCTTTATACTTACTGTGATCCATATAAGCATGATTTACTATGAGCTTCCTCCATGCATATCATATTGCTATATGTACTTATTGCCTATGCTTATGCATTTCGATTATGTTACCATCACTTGTTGCACTGCATCCTATATACCTAGTATATTCAAATGTGCTAACGCATACTCTATGCCTACATGATGTCACCGTGTAGGAATCGGTGCACCGTTTGATCATCCACCTCCTCCATGTGACTGGTACGATTCTCTCTCAAGCTTGTTGGTGAGTCCTCCATTTCCGGGACGTTTCTTATGATCTCTTGCTTTGTACCAAAACTATCTTACCTTTATTCATGTATTGACTATGAGGGTGAGCTCGATTATTTTTCGTGGCCCCCGCTCTTATCTATGTAGTAGAGGTGTTATTGGACATGTTATATATCTATGCGATGAGCCTTGACTCTCTTGTTTCTTGGTGATATGATATGGAAGTTTACCCTTAGCCATGATTCCCTTGCTTATGCTTATCTCTTATTGTCGTTTTAATTGCTTTTGCTACCAAGGATGTGTAATGATATGCTATGAGGCTTGTTTGGGGTTCCTTCGGGTTCCTCATTCGAAGGTCACATCTAGTCCCTAAGTCCGGGGTATGATAAAGATGGTATTAGAACACTAGGTTGTTAGATCCTTGGAGTCTAACACACCGCGTTGATTAGAGTGTTATTCATGGTTGTGTTGTGCACAACAACTATGAGTAGGAGGCTATGAGACGTTTAGGAAATGTTTCCCTTCTTCATGTTCTAAGTCATGCTATAGATTTGAAGTAGGTTTTTCCCCCTCACAATTGTCCTTTGCTATGCTAGTTCATGCCTAACAAGAGAGGAAGACGAGCCTGCACACCCGAGAAGCAATCGGCCAATGGAGAACATAGGGATGCTCTCACTTTGCTTGCACAAGTGGTGGCTAGTCAAGCCAACCAAGGGGCCCAAGCCCCTCATGCTCCTACACCGGCATCTCGAGTGAGAGATTACATGAGGATGAATCCCCCGGAATTCCATGGGTCGAAGGTGAGTGAGGACCCTCAAGAGTGTATTGATGAGATCTACAAGATTTTGTCTATCATGGGTATGAGGCCAGAGGATAAGGCGGAGTTGGTGGCCTATCAACTCAAAGGGGTAGCACAAGTATGGTACAACTAATGGAAGGAGGGAAAGGGAGTCAACAATGTAGTTCTATGGGAAGAGTTCAAAATAGCCTTTCTTAATCGATTTTTCCCTCTTGAGCTTAGGGAAGTTTATGAATTTGAGACAAGGGTCCATGAGTATGAGGGAGTATGCCCTCAAGTTCATCCAACTTTCAAAGTTTTCTCCTCATTTAGTTGCCGATCCAAGGTCGAGAATGAACAAGTTTTTGATGGGTGTGTCCAACTTAGTGAGTGAAGAATGCCGGTCCACCATTTTGAGTAGTGCAGTTTTTGAAAAGAAATATCCTTACTCGCTTTTGTACTCCTCGAGCCATCATTACAGACTGGGATCCCATTTTTACAACATAATGTTCGGGTCGTTGTTGAGTAAGTATTGGCTAAAACACATGATAATAACCCCATATCATCCATAAGCAAAACGGTAGGTAGAGCTATCAAATAGAGAGATAAAAATGATTCAAGCAAAGACAGTGAATGGGAGTAGGAGTGATTGGCAGAATAAGCTTGAAGATACATTATGGGCCTGCCGTACTACTTACAAGCCTCATATTAGAATATCCCCTTATTAACTTGTGTTTGGCAAAGCCTTCCACTTGCCTGTTGAATTAGAGCATCGAGCTTTATGGGCCCTCAAAAAACTCAACTTTAAATCCAATGAGGCTCTAGAAGCTCATCGTACCCAACTCTATCTGCTTGATGAATTCAGGTTGAAGGCCTATGAAAGTTCAACATTGTACAAAGAGAAGATGAAAAGGTCGAATTACCTAAAAATCCTTAAAAAAGAAATTGCCGAGGGGGATCTAATGATGCTCTATAATCTAGATTGTGATTGTTCCCCCGGAAGCTCAAATAAATATCGTCTAGACCTTTTATGGTCACTAAAGTACTAGAAAATGTGGTCATAGAAGTTGAAAGTTGCAAGGGGAAAGAAATTCAAAGTGAATGGCCAAAGGCTTAAAAAGTACTATGGCAAACACCGGATATCTTCGTGCCATGACGTAAACCAAGGCACTTTTTGAGTGGCAATCCAAGTATTAGTGGAATTATAATAACGTCTGTTGATGGTTACAGATGGTGGAGTTAAGATTCAAAGCATGAGCAAGAAGAACGATTATATGTTGAAGAACGATACACAACCAATTGTGCTCGGCGAACCCAATTTCAAGCGCCCTTTGAATCACCCCATGATGTGGGGGTTGTTGCTAAATTCGGCATTCCCATGTGCAAATTGGTGTACCACCTAGAGCAAAGGGCAACATCCTGTTTGACCATCTTCGAGTGCATCAATTGGTACCCTGAGTCACTATCATTTTAGGCTATCTCTACTGAAATTCAGTGTAACGCTAAATTAAAATGGTGATCGTTACTGAGATCGCACCTTTGGATGCCTGAAGTACTCTAAGTTGCTGTAGAATTAGGCGATCTCTATGGAAACTCGATGTGTCGCTGAGTAATGATAACGATCTCAAATTTGACCACTTTCTACGCACAAATACTGAAGATAAGGCACAACGAATTTGGGTGATCTTGTGGTTACTAGGCATATCACCGAGCATGTTGCGACACAGTTTTATCACATAATAGTCCAGGACAAGTGCTCTAAATAAGGTAAGAAAGGGCAACCTTTAGCACAACTAGTACATCGCCGAATGTGCTCTGTAGAAATGAATAGTGATGCAGAAGTTTAAGCGTCTTAGCATTCAAAATTTTAATACCCATTAAAGTCCCAGCTTTCTTTCTACTTTCCCATCCACTCTTTTACCAAGAACCATTCGCAAACCACGGTAGATTTCTCTTTGTGTTTTCTCCATTTTCTTTGGGATTAATGTAAGTCATGCTCCACCATTTTTTGTCATTTCCATTACCTTTATATGGAGCCTCAAGTATGTAACTTGATTTCATTCGAGCTTGTTACTATCATGTAATTTCACTTGTAGGGGAACACTGTGTTCTTTAATCTTGTTGAACTTCTTAAAACTTCTTGAATATTGTCAAGATTCAGATCCTAGAGTTTTCAATTATGTTTTGTTTGAACAAAAAAGTTGTTATGGTCTGTGGTTGATTGATTTTCTTTGTGTATTTCTGGATGAAGTTTGAGTAACCCATATATATGATTTTGTGACTTTGACTTGCTCGATGATGGATTTGGTGACTTCATTCCTAAGGGTAAGTCGTCACTCGCCCAAAATCTTGCTAATGTACTAGCAGAGCGTTTAAAATAAGGGTTGAGTCTTAAAATCTTATATGTCTGATTGCTGTGGCATTGGAAAATGCCTGATAGGATGGGGATAATTGAGTTACTGATATGAGTTCGATGAAGTTGAGTTGACTATCGAGGATGACTCGGCGATGAGCTCGCTGATTGCCAAATCCATTTGGTTGTCTGCCAATTAATCTCACATATCGTCAAAGTGCACAACTTCTTCCTATTGGCTTATTGCTAAGTTCATTGATGGCCACTTTTGACCGCCCATTGAATTCGACAATATGCGATCTAGCTTGACGGTCTAAAGAACCCTAATCGCCGAATAATTTCTTGAATACCTGGTATTGTATAGATGTCTTATCCTAGTGTTTAGCTATTCTTGACATGTCATATGTAGGATGACTTCAATGATGAAAGGTGTGATGCAATATAGGACGAAAATAGGCAGTCTTTGCCCTATCATTTTTGGCTCTTTTGGTCCCCTTGAGTTCAGAAAAAGGAATCAACATCCTCAGATGATTTCCGGGAAATGAGATCCCAATGCCAAACACAAGCCAAAACATGAGCCTTTACCTACTTATGAAGGTTAAGGGTAAATTTTTCACACAGCAACAGCTGACAAGGATAGAGAGAAGAATCTGCCCAACCAACTAGAGGCTAGGAAGACAAAGAACAAAGCAACTAGGGAAACAAAGTTCACCAAGTCACAAGGAGTCATCCCTACGGCAATTCTAGAAGATCCTAGATAACCTGGCACAACTGAGGTTCCTTCAGTCCCAACTCTAGTGCCTTACGAAGTGTATCAAGGGGATTCTATAACTCGCTCCTCCACTTTTTGACTTTTGATTTTCACTGTTCCACATTGAGGTCAATGTTTCTTTATTATGGGGGAGTGAGTTATTTTTTATTCGTGTTGCCTACTAAGTTGGGAATTGGTAGTTTTAATGGTTCAAATCTAATTAATCCCATACTTTTTGATTTGTAAATAAATGTTAATTTAGGTTGTAATAGAGTAGTATTTGTTTTGCTATTTTTAATTTTCTTCTTTTTGAGTTGAATGGATGAATGATTGCGAATGATGTCCTTGAATTTTGGCAAACCTCGTGCTTATATGAAAAGTTGTTCTAATGATAATATCGTGTTTGTAGTCCTTAGCAATCCGAGCATCGATGTTCCATATCTTTGATTCAGATGGTGCCATGGACGAGGAGTATGTACTCACTCATTGATTATTCCTTTTCTTGATAAATTAGTCCATGCATGGATTTGATGCATTTTGCATTAACTATGTGAGCAATTGAGCTTGGATATGTGATGATGGAAAATTGAAATTATGTTGCAATTGTTTAAATGTGAATTCATTTTTCCAATGTGGAAACAGGAATTTTTAGAATGGCATGGTTTGCAATATCTAGAAGTTTTCCAATTTTTTTTGAGGAGTAATTTTGTTCATTCTTGATTAGGAAAATACTTTAGCCCTTCTTTTGTTCCATTGAGTCCAATTCAACCATAGTGACATGCGATGGCAATGAATTGAATCCCTGTGAAGCCCTTTGAGCCTTGATCCTTTCTTTTGTAACCATGTAACTTTGACTCATATTTGTGAAAGACATTCCTTCTTGTTCCTTAGTAATCCCTCCTTGATCTTGAAATAAGCTAAGTGATGGCCAATGGCCCAGTTGGAGATGTTAGTAAAAAGAAGGGGGTGTCGCCCATGAAAAAGTCGAGGAAAGGAAAAAGAGAAAGAAAGAAAATGAGGAGTCCTAGAAAGGAATGAAAGCAAGGACAATATTGAAAAAGTTGAAGAAAAAAGAGTTTCTTGAAAAAAAAAGAGGTCTCTCCAAAATTGTGAAAAGAAGTGCAAATAGGGGAGACACTTAGGATGATAGATCAAAAGTAAAAGAGAAGTCAAAAGGAGAAGTGAAAAAGAGGACCAAAAGGACCTTTCAGCATTAAAGAAATGTGTAGGATTTAAGGAGGGATAAGCCATTATTATCCATATGCGATCCTACCCAACCTTAACCCTACACTATAGTTCTAACAATGTCCTTTGAGATCTTAGTTAAGAGGAAAGTCAAGTGAACTCCAATTGAGAATAAGGGAAAGCCTATGTGTTGAAGCTGATATGCTATTTCTCAATTGGGAGAGTGAGAGTTGAAGAGATTCTATGAAAATGATGTCATAATCTTGTGTGTTCTGGATCTTCTTTGGCGTGAGGAAAAATGGTGATGCCTTTAGGCAGTGATCAATAGCTACATGAACAATTGTGAGCATCACCATATTTTGATTACTCCTTAGTCATCTCTTGAGGCTTCAAAATGACGTAAGTGGTTTATGGAAGTTCGAGATGGGATGAAAAGGGTGGAACTATATGTGTGTCTCCCTGTGACCTTATTTGGAAGCTCTAAAATTAGATGGACTAATGTTTGATTTGCTTGAGGGAAAACAAAGGCTTAAGTTTGGGCTATTGATGAGTCCATATTTCAGACTTAGTTTGAGGCTAGTCTGCAAAGAAACATTATCCTTAGTATGCTATTATTTTCAATCTTTAACGAATACGCATGTGCTATAAGAAGGAATGGGATTAAAATTGCAAAAATGGATGGTACTTGACAAATCTTGTAAAGGGAGCAAACGTGCCAAAAATGCAGAGAAAAGTGGTATCGGCAACATATTCGGCGATCCGCCGAACATTCAAAGGGACTCCTAGAATTGCAGCAATAAAGGTTCAAGCCAAAGTCAGAAAAGTAGTTAGAACTGATGTTACAAAACATATTCAGCACATCACCGAATGACTCAAGAGAATGCTTAAAGTTGCAGTACTCAAAGCCCCAAAACTATGACAAGGAGGTGATGAGATAGTAACTTCAGCAAAATCATCAAATTATATCTATGGAGTAAAGAACCATCGCACAATTTTATAGAGTAACAAGCCCTAATAAGATGCACAGGAAAGTGGTCAAGTGCAGATTCGACACATCACTGGAGTTCTTGATGATGGTCAGCCTTGACCGACGAATGACAATTCGTAGGACAAACTGTCACACTTTTGCATAGACTACTTAAGCAAATTAGAAATCATATTGTACATATCATATCATTCTTCTTGGTTTTACAGAGAGAGTAGTACATACAATATTCCTTCTTTAGAGTACAAAGGGTTGATAGGGTTTCCAAGCAATGGGAAAGCAAAATTTGAGTAGATTGGCTAGTGATAATCAACTATTCTCTATTGAATTTTGTTTCCCATGACTTAAACTACTACTTTTGGTATTAAATATGTAATTTCTAGCATTTGTGGCCAAATTCCCAAGTTGGGGGTGTGCTATTGATATGGGTTCTTGATTTATTTATTGGGTCGTTTATATTTTGACTTATGTATAGTTGATTTGAGTGAGCTTACATCCATTCCTATGTATAAACGTTAATTTCAAGGTTGCAAACTTTGCATTTACTTTGGATCTCTGATTATTTCTTTAATAGGAATGATTAGAGTGTGGAATAGATGTAATGGCTGGAAAGCTTTCGGGATTTTAGTTGAAGTCCATAACTATGGATTCAATTTTTTTTATGGGGAACAGAATGCCAAAGGGTTCCCACCCCTTTGGACGGTCAGGGGTTAAGCTGCGCACTCCTAATACTTATTATAGATGCCCAAAAAGGAAATTGTACAAGGAGGAGGGCATAGACCATACCTCCGGGCCTATGATGGTGCATATGTAAATCATCCTACTAAGAACAATTTACTTATCTGCAATACTATAAGACGCAAACCAAGAGCACCTATGAGAGGGCTCTTCTCAATACAAAATCTAGGAAAGCATAAACTTATGGAGACTCTCCCTCCACATTCAAAAAAGAATAAAAATAGAGACTTGGATATATGATTAACCAACAAAAAGGTATTAACTACAAATAAGCAGACATGAAGTAACACTCCAATCATGGTGGTACCTTGATCTTTTTTAGCTTTTGTCTTTTGAAATTGATCATACCCATCTTATCCATCAAGTGTGAACCTTTGACTGTCAACGGTAGCTGCTGTTGAACGTAGAAGTGGTGATTTTCCTCCAATCTATGATTCTATTTGGCCATTAAGTCTGTTGAGTTGTTTTCTTCCCTATACACATGTTGAAGGTGGAAATTCGTAATCTGCGAAATGAGGTTTTTTAGTTCTTGGATAAACTAGAATAACTGCCAAGGAACCTGTATACTATGTGTAAGCCATGTGATAATCAATTGAGAGTCCACTTCTACTTGAACTTGTCTATAACCAAACTGCAGACACCACCTAATACCATATATGGCTGCCTGTAGCTCTGCTTGATTATTCGAACCAAACCCAGGGGAATCGAGTAAGCAAAGATCAAATCACCTTTTTGATTCCTAAGTATTCCACCTCCTCCTATCCTTCGTGGATAAGATATAGCACTTCCATCAGTCTTCAACTTCAAGGGGGAAGAATCAGGAGGTTTCCAGCAGACTAAAATTATCCTCATTTCATATGAGCACCTCTCAACCATAGCAACCAATTTATTCTAGGTATTATGCCAAGATAGATATGGGTAACTAGTAATGAGTATGCGAGTGACATCTTTAAAAACAAGGTAATCTAGTCTTGAGATGCTAGATTTCTTGCTACCATATTTAGCCACACACTTATTCTTCCACAGGTTCCAACAAATGAAAATAGGAAGACATTGATTGAAAAGTTTATCAACTTCATTGTTAGTCTTTCTTTGCCACCGGTAGACTAACAAGTTGCTCAAAGGCACATAATTGTGAGTAGCACCTACAAAACCAGAAGAATATTGCCAAATGTAATTTGCAAAATTATCATTAACAAAAATGTTATCAATATTATCAAGGCCAGGTCTTCCGCAGCAAGAGCATTCCACTAGTTCCACTCCAAAAGTGCTAATCGTATCATTAATGGGGAGCTTCTTCCACAGTGTCCGCCATACCAGGAATAGTCTTTAAAAGGGATATGCATCTATGACAGATCAGAGATTCTATGTGATTCTTTTCCTTCTTCTATCTTATATAGTCCCACGCAGAAGCTAGAGTAAATTTACCATTCTCATTTAACTTCCAAATAGCTTCATCAGGAATAGCAACATTAAAATGAATCTTAGTTTCCAGAATCCTAGGAATTAGTAGAGGAGGATCATGTTGCCTTAATCTTAACTCATTCCACTAACCCTCAGACAGGAATTAGGACACACTTATGTTGTTAAGCCGGTAACTCTCCTCAGAATAATCAGCAAGTAGTCCAACGCCCAACCGGTCATCCCACCAAAAAGAACATGAAACAGAGCGTATTCTCCATGTAATCAACTTCTCAACATCATTTTTGTTCCTAGTCAGGTACTTCCAAACCAGGGACTGACCTTTATCCCAACTTTTAGCAACTGGATTGACTCTTTGACAATATTTTGCTCTCAAAAACTAACTACATAAGGAATTACGAGTCCTAAACCTCCACTATTGTTTATACTGGAAAGAGATGCAAATATCAGACAAGTTTCTCATTCCAAAGCCCCCTACATCCTGTGGAAAACTGAGTGCCTCCCATTATGCCCAATGATATTTCTTTCTTTCTTGATCCCATCCCCAGAAAAATCAGCCACCACACTTTTTATATATTTAAGAGTAGTTTTGGGTCGGTAGTGTGTGAATGGGAATGGAAAAAAACACATGCTTGATTAGAGTAGCTTTTCCTCCAAAACATAGAATTTTTGAATGCCTACCATTAATTTGTTTAACAAATTTATCCACCAATTCTAAGTAGTAAATTATTCTTTGACCCTTAGTATACAAAGGACAACTAAGGCAACTGATGGGACTATTCTTTTGAGAAAATCGAGTAACATCAACAATCAGCTCAATAATCTGTTGAGGAGTGTTTGTCACGACCCAAGCCTAGGGCCTAGACGTGATACAGTGAATGGGGAACCCGAAGGGACCCTAAACAAGCCTCTTACATATAATTATACATTCTTGGTCGTGAAATCAAGTAAATAACAATAAGAGAGAATAAAAAAATAAGGGCAAGGGACTAAGGGGAAGCCTGTCATAGCATTAAATAATTAAGAGTCAAGAGAAGTCATAGTTCAAAGCATAATTACATTACTTGTCTAACATCACGTCTAAACTTAGAATTAAGAGGGGGCCAAGACAACTTTCCATGTTCACTCTCATAGTAAAGAGCATACAGCAAAGAAAGAGAGTCTTTCCGTAACATAAGATCAAAAGATATGGTCCTAGGAATTGAGGACTCACCAAACTTGCTTCGAAGGTAGTACTAGCCACGTCGAGGAGGAAGATGATCAAGTGGAGCTCCGATTCCCATATGGTAACATCATATAGGCATACAGTATGCATTAGTACATTTGAATGTACTAAGTATGTAGGATGCAATGGAACAAGAGATAAGCAACATAATCGAAATGCATAATTAGGCAATGAATGAGTATAATAGCAATATGGCATGCATGAATGATGCTTAAAGTAAATCATGCTTATATAGAATATATTACATGTGTAGGAAGAGACCATCATTATAGACAAAGCAAAGTAGTATTTGGAATCCAAAGCATACCACCCCCTTGGGAGGCGATTGAGGTACATATCCCCTAACATAGTAGTACGAGCCTACCACCCCTCGCACGAGGCGATTGATTTACATACCCCCCAACATGGTAGCATGGGCCTACCACCCTTAGAACAAGGTAATTGAGGTACATACCACCCAACATGATAGTTTAGTCCTACCACCCCCTCCTCCCCGAACGAGGCAATTGAGATACATACCTCTCAACATGGTAGTACGGGCGTACCATTCCGCGCACGAGGCGTGGTCAACTTGCAATACTATAGATACTATTCATGAAATCAAGACAAACATATATTTCTTTCATCATCATAAAGTCGCTTAACTCATTTTCTATACATTAGACCTTCAATATCTCAAGGTTCCATAACCGGACATTTTATCTAACACTTGGCGGGTTTGTAAAGCTAGTACAAAATCATGCAATTAAAGAGTGGAATCATGTGAGAAAAATCAATGTAAAATCACCCACCAACACTTGGTAATACCCTCATGCAAGATACATCAAAACCCCTCATCAAATCACATAATGGATCATATATTCATAGCTCAAAACATGCTTAAACAGTCACGTTTTTATGAAACCCCAACATAGTTTATAATCAGCTTTCGTTGTAAGAGATACCCATAGATAATATAACTTAAAAATATGCATTTTAGGTACAAAGGAAGGTTGGGCACCATGGGTGAAATGACCAAATGGTTGAAACCCACATACCTCAACTTTGGAGATTTCCTTGATGAAGATTTGATTGAGAACTTGAAGTTTGAATGAAATCCTTGAGATCCAAAATGAGATTGGGTCACTTGAATTTGGGTGAAATATTTATCTAAGTGTTAGAGAGAGATTTTGGGAAATGTCTTTTATGATATGGAGTTCAAATATGACTAAGTATAGATGTTTTTACGCATGGGAAGGCTTAGGCCAAAGACCCCAAAGCCTAATGCTGAAATTTAAAAAATTGGCATCAAAATGTACTACTTCGCCATGGTTCTGCGTCACGGAGCCAATGCGAAGGCCAACTGGAAATGAAATTTTTGGCAAAATAAAATTCCGCTATGGGTCCTCTATTCTTCAAGTTATACCCCTCTCCTACTCAATTTTGCCCCCTGAAAAAGTATATGAAGTTGGATTTTTGATAGCACACATGAATTTTGAGATATATAGAAATTACGAATATGAGCATTTTCAAGGAACATTTTCAGACACTTTTTTTTGGGCATTCAATATCTCCCCCTTGGGAACATTCATCCCTGAATGTCAAAGAAGCATAAATAAGAAGAGTAATCATGAAGGAGCCCTAACAAGAATGCAACAATGCACTTAACATCATTTCGAAAATCTCAACCTAAGTGTCAAAATCACCATTCACTTGTCAATATAAACATGAATGCATGAAAATGACATAAGGGTTGAAACATAAGACTTGTAATCACATGGTGCACATAGATTAGTACCTAAGACTTGAGTAGAATGTAAGAGATAGGGATATTGCTTTTGCACATCCACCTTGGCTTCCTATGTAACACTCTCAACTTTTTGGTTTCTCCAAAGAACCTTGATAGAAGCAACATCCTTGTTCCTCAACCTCTTCACTTGTCTATCCAAAATCTTTACCAAAACCTCTTCATAAGTTAAATTGTCTTCAACAAGACCCAAAACATCTAGAGGCACAATAGCAATAGGGTCACCCGCACACTTCCTCAAGATAGATGCATGGAAGAGCTGATGAAGAATTATGAGCCTCATCTAAAACACCTACGTAATTCATCAACATTAGGCACACACAATCTACCTTGGTTCCTAAGGGTACCATCTCCCCCTAGGGAGAAAACATCCACCTTACCATCTCTCACCAAGGCCTTCAACACTAACAAGGTGGGACAAGATCTTGCTTTTCCTTTGTCTCCTCATCCAATGAACATTTGGAACCATCAACCACCACTACACCACCGTTGTCTACCTCTTCCAACCTAACTCCCAATCTAGCCAATCGATGGACCTCCCTAGCTACCTTCTTGCCACCATCATCAACATGAGCTAGGCTACCCATGGACACCCTGTAATGCCCTTATTAAATAATGCATTCACTTTTAAAAATGTATTCCCTTAAGATAAAAACAACCCCTACTTCAACACTCTTTGACTTGAGTTTGTGTCGTTAGAGAAATCAGTTTTCTTGAATCATAGAAATGAATAAGGGAGGGGTTTATTTTAGTGCAATTTATGTACTTTTATACAATTATACATGTTAGAAAATCCTTAATAATAATTATTATGTGTAAAAAAATAAATAAGGAAGGAAAAAGAGAAACTTAGGGCAACCACCTTATTGGACCATTTTTCTTTTAAAATGATTTTGACATAAAATATATTTTCCCCAAAGTAAGTCAGTTTAATGACCTAATAAAGCCTTATAAACTCTCTTATAACCTTATGTTTGACAATCATACACGAAATAAATCAATACCTTGGAGAAAAGTTGAGAAATCTCCTATCATTTGGTAAGTGGTTGAATTCTGTCGTTAAATTACATAGTGTGTAATAATTGTGGAATATCACGTTGTATATAGCTTTGTTTTTAGTGTATAAATATGTTTTGGAAAGCTAATTCACATACCTATAACTTTTATGTTTGTGTAAAAATCCGAATCTACTTTTATGGTATCGAAAGAAGGTGTGAAATACAGTGAAAGTTCTGGCTAGTTTTCTATCTGAGAAGCCTTCTATGTACTATTATTAGTATTTTAATAATATATTGGTGTGTGAGCTATAATTTGTGATGCTTATTATTTCTTTGCAACCCCAATACATGTATCTATCTCTTATTTTTATGTTGGGACCTAATTTTGTAGTTATGGATTCAAAATAGTGGATGCAAGTTAGGATAAGTTCTGTTCAGAGTTTTGACATAGAAATCCCTGGGGGTGTGCTGTTAGTGTTTCGATTATAAATACTTGTACAAAGGGTATTTTGAAGTGATTCTAGATTTTTGTTAACATATATTCATATACCTACAATTTTCATGCAGACTGGAAAACCTAGTTTTTCCATTCACCAATTCAAAATCTAGTTGCGTTGCAAGGCAGTATAGCTGCCGACAAGAGTGTGATTTGTAGAAATAGGACTCAGTTTTGGCATTTATATTGTTAGTTTCTACCTGTTCAAAGTGCTGAATGCTAAATGAGAATGTATATGAGTATCAATGTTCTCACACTCTTGTACAATCTTAAGGAAATTGATTGAAGAAATGGATGTCGTATTGATCCATGACTTGGAATTGGTAGAGTCGGTTGCCTGCTTAAAGGTTCAGGTTCGTGTAAAATCTTATTCTTGTGCCTTTGTTACCTGCTTGTACATTTGAATGTTATCTTGGTGTCTCGTCTATATTCTTGTCATTTTATCTAGTTGTGGTGATATATACTCACTTAATTCAACCATTTGTACGAACTACCTAATTACTTGACATCCTTGTGGACTTTGTCCTTCTTATAGCTGTAGCTTTGTCACTATCAGCATGCTTCTTGTTCGGGTCAGTTGCCATCTTGATTGTGGATTTTTTGTTCATCCTAAGTATGAAAGTAGTCCATTTATGCACGAACTAGAATGTCACTCTTAATATGGTTCTTGGTTCTCTTGATAATTGGGTTTTCAGCCTTCTTGATACAGGGATTCGGTTCTTCTTGATACTTGATTATGTTTTGTGTGACGACATGACTTACATACTGGGCGAATCTTATCATTTGAATGTGTTGTAAAAATTGTTCCAGGAACTCTTGATACTTAGATCATTAAATATCCTACTTGATACTATTGACATATTTCTTCACTTGGTCTATTTACTGTATTCAAATTGTGTTGCGCTTTGACTTAAGGAGGGTAAATTGAGGGATGTAAGGTTCTCAGCTTTTAGCTTTTATACCACTAAGCTTCATGCTTAGCTATAGTTGTTTCTATCATAGGGAATACCCGAGATGATGCTTGAGGATGACCATTAAGGATAAATTTTGAGAGTTGTGCAGAAGTTCACATTTGCATCTAGACACATATGGTAGCAGTTTTGGGACATATACATGATTCTCTTCTTGCATATGTATGTATAAAGTTGAAAGGCTAGTGTAAATTATTGAACTATGGTTTGAAACTTTAATTTTTGGCTTGTTTAATTAAATTTGAGCCGGTGAGCTTGTGTCTATACTAAAATGCCAGTTATGTTAAGATGGTTGTATGAAATGGAAACTAGTAAATTATATTTCCTTGTATTTTAACATGGGTAATACTTTGCAGCGTGCTACAATAGTAAGGGAAATAAATGAATATCTCGCAAGATAGTACTTACGCCAAAAATTTGATCTAGAAATCAACTAAACCACCTTTAGAACGAAATCCTATATCTTTAACTATTTTGAATTCATTACTTAAATGTGATTAATATGTCATGTGTTAAATTTTCGTATGCTAGTAAGTGTTATGCAAGCTTAAAACGTGCATAAGTGGTATCCTCTTGCGAGGGTTGCCAGAACTGCTGATATCAGAGCACAAGCTTGTGCTTCTATGACCTTTGTTGTGAATTACTTGTATACTTGTCTATTTTGTAAAATTAGTGCCTATAAAGTGCATATGCATTATGTACATGTCCCTAATGTAATATGATCTTTTCTTTTGAAGAAATTATATTATGGCCTCTTCCTCTACTAGACCTATGGAAGCAGCACGAGAAGGATGAGATAACTCGAATTCCCAACGTCGTCCGCTAGAAGGGGTTAGCGAACATCTATCAGATCAACACGTCCCCCGTACTAGTAGATCTAAAGTCAGAAACCAAGGTGTAAGACCTATCTCACATCCTCAGATGATCCATATAACTCAGGTTATGAGTCCCGTTTTCTAACATATACTGAATACTTCCATAATATGGATGACGCGATGCATGATCCTAATGGGATAAACTTCAAGAAAATAAGGAACATGGCTGTGGTAGAATTTGAAGGTTCTGTTGATCCTACTGATGCTGAACAATGTTTGGAACGCATGGAGAGGGTGTTTGAGCAATTTGAGTGTTTAGATATTGCAAAATTTAGGTATCCTATTTTACTATTACAAAAGGATGCTTATGATTGGTGGGTGAGTATTCCAAATGCCAAGGTAAAACCTCCAGTTCTGACTTGGGATGGCTTTCTTAAGGAGTCTCGTATGAAGTATGTTTCACCTGCCTATTGTGATGCTAAGAAAAAGGAGTTTCTAGGTTTGAGGCATCGGGGCATATCTATTGCTGAATATCAACAAAAGTTCTTAAGCTTTTATCGTTATGCTGGAGATATTATTAAAGAGGAGAAAGATAAGTGCAGGAGATTTGAAGATGACTTAAATGATTCTATCAGAAAGAATATGACAATCTTGCAACATGAGAACTTCTGTAAATTAGTTTCCACTACTCTTACCTGGGAAAGACTTGATAAGGAAGAAGCTAGTAGTCATGAAAATAAACTTCGAAAATCTAAATCAGATTTCAGAGGTCCATACAAAAGGGGAAGGTTTGATGATTCTAAGGCTAGTGGTATTAATAGGTCACCTCAACCCAAGCAAAGCAGATCGGATTATTCTACCAGTAGCATTACAAATAATGGTCAAGGCAAGACTCGTGTTCCTACGTATGAACAATGTGCTTCATTACGGCTTTTGTAGGAGAGCTTCTGGTGCATGTTTTAACTGCGGCAACTTTCATCATAAAGTGAAGGAATGTCCTAAACAGGTTCCCTTCTTGCGCACTGAAAGCTTGATTCGGAAGCCTTCTACTCCTCCTCCTCAAACTAATAGGGGTGCAAGACAAAAAAATATCCAAGCGGCTAGAGCAAGTGGAGCAAATCAACCTAGTGGGCCAAGGGCTACGACAAGAGCTTATGCTATGAAACAAAGGGATGATCAAGATGGCCAAGATATGGTTGTTGGTAAATTTCATTTATTTGGTTTATGTGTGTTTACATTGTTTGATCCCAGTTCCACGCATTCTTAAATTTTTTCATCACTCATTCTTCCTGAAAATGTGAAATCTGTGAAGATTGATTATAATATGGTAGTTGAAAGTCCCTTGGACTATCGAGTTGTTTGTAACCAAATTTACCTAGCTTGTCTATTTATGGTCGAAGACCTAGTTTTCCCGGTGGATTTGACTGAAATGCCCTTCTAAGATTTTGATATTATTACTGGGATGGATTGGCTTTATAAATATCATGCGCTAGTGGATTGTAGATCAAAGCATATGACTTTTAAGGACCCTGCATTTTCTCATATTATTGCACAAGGTGAAAGATCATTGAGGTCTAGTATTATTTCTGCGACCTTAGCAAGAAAGATGATCCGACAGGGTTGTGATGCGTATCTTGCTCACATAGTTGATACACTCTTGGAGAGCCCTAGTCTTAAATGTATACCTACTGTGTACGACTTTCTAGAAGTCTTCCTGGAAAATCATCCTGGGTTACCCCCGAAAAGGGAAGTTGAATTTCCAATATAGCTTATTCCCGGATCTACTCCTATTTCTATTACTCCTTATAGGATGGTTCCAACAGAGCTAAAAGAGTTGAAAACTCAGTTGCAAGAACTTCTTGAGAAGGGTTTTATCCATCCCGGTGTCTCTTCTTGGGGAGCCCCTGTTTTATTTGTAAAGAAGAAGGACGGAACTCTTAGATTGTGTATTGACTATAGACAACTCAACAAAATAGTAGTCAAGAATAGATATCCACTGCAAAGGACTGGTAATTTATTTGATCAGTTAAGGGGTACTAATCTATTCTCAAAGATTAATTTGAGGTTTGGGTATCATCAACTACACTTTAGAGAGAAAGATATTTTTAAAACTGCTTTAGAACTCGATATGATCATTAGAATGTTTGGTGATGCCATTCGGATTGACTAATTCTCCCGAATATTCATGAATCTAATTAATGGAATATTCAAGCCATATCTAGATCAATTTGTAATAGTTTTTTGTAGATGATATTTTAGTGCATTCCAAGGCTAGTGAAGATCATGATAAGCATCTCCGAATTGTTTTGCAAATTTTGAAGGGAAGAAAAAGTATAATTTTAGGAAGAAGTATAATTTTAGGGTCATACATGAAAAAAAAAAATTTCTCGGCGATCCTTTTCTCCGGCGATAGGCTGCTCTCTCGGCGATCTCTTTCTCCGGCGAAGGCTTTCTTCTTCCTCGGCCGACCCAGTCCTATCTTTGACCAGTCTTCTACGGCGATCACTCTCCGGCGACTCCCATTTCTTCTCCATCAACGGAAAACCCAGTAAACGCCAAACTCAGACAAATCCAAGATTCAAAATTGCCACAACGATTTCAGAATCTTGTCGACATCTCGTCAATCTACTATGGTGGGTTCAGAACTAGAGATTCACTGCATAACATATTCAACCACCGCTCTCCTCGGCTTTTCGGCAAACAGATTCGGCATCGACGAAGCTTCCCAGTAACGCGTTTAACCGTAGATTTTCTGATCAAATAACTCAGGTGATATCCTTCTTTTTCTCCTTTCTTTCTTGTCTTAATCCTGCTCTGGTTAGTCTTCCCTTCATTTCCTATTCAATTTCTTATTCCAACCATTCTTTATTTGTTTCTGCCCTATTTTACTGCACATTGATATCTACTGTTTATGGTTCAATTTCTGCATATTGCTTGCCGACTATTGTGTATCTGTCTGTTCAAGTTGCTACGTAGTAATTCCTGTCTGTTTGGGTTGCTAATTATTGAGTCTTATGTGTTATAGTTAGGAAGTATTGGTTCTTGCTTAATATCTTGTGCTTATTGCTTTGTTGAGATTTTTTTTAGGATTCAGGATCCTTTCAAATTACTGACTATTGATTCTTGCTTGATATTTTGTGTTTCTTGCTTCTGTTGGGAATTATAGGGATTTTAATTTCTTTATCGTCTATTGTTAGTTCTTAGTTACTAGCGTTGGGACCTCATGGTGGAATAAGGTCATGTCATCGGTCGGGGTCAAAGGTTAGGGGTAGGGGCGGTAAGGGAGACTCGGAGTTATTCAAGTTAAGGGTCGGGTCGTGGAATATAGGATCCCTGACAGAGAAATTGTAGAGCTAGTGAAATGTCTTAAGAGAAGACTGATTAATATAGCGTGTGTCCAGGAGACCAGGTGGGTAGGCACCAAAGCTCTGGATGTGGATGGGTTTAAGCTGTGGTACTCGAGTGATTCTAGGGATAGAAATGGTGTGGATATCTTAGTAGACGAGGATCTAAGAGAGTATGTGGTTGAGGTTAGGAGGGTTGATGATAGGATGATGTCTATCAAACTCGTGGTTGGTAAACATATGATGAATATAGTCAGTGCTTATGCGCCCCAAGTAGGCCTAGATGAGGAAGTTAAAAGGCTCTTTTGGGAGGATCTGGATGAGGTGGTGCGAGGCATTCCGGTGATAGAAAAACTTTTCATTGGGGGTGACTTTAATGGACATATAAGGGCAACTATTGGCGGGTCTGAAGGTGTTCATGGAGGCTTTGGTTTTGGGGAGAGGAATGGAAGTGGGACGTCTCTCTTAGATTTTGCCAAAGCCTTTGAGTTAGTAATTGCCAACTCGTGTTTCCCAAAAAGGAAAAACCACCTGATAACCTTCCGTAGTACGGCAGCTAAGACTCAGATTGACTACCTCCTTCTTCGAAAGGGCGATAGAAGCTTATGTAAGAATTGCAAGGTTATTCCGAGTAAGAATGTTTCCACTCAACATAGGCTTTTAGTGATGGATGTGGAGATCAAGAGAGCTAAGAAGAAGAAGGTTATGTATGCCCAACCTAGGATTAGATAGGGAGGCCTTACTCCTACCCTTTCCCGCGAGATGGAAAAAAATCTGAGAAACTTAGAGGCGTGGAGTAGTGAAGGTAATGTGAACAGTATGTGGGACACGACTGCCGGTTACATAAGAAAGGTAGCTACCGAGGTACTAGGGGTTTCGAGAGGGACCTTTGGTGGACGTCAAGGCGATTGGTGGTGGAATGACGAAGTCCAAGGTAAAGTTAAAGATAAGAAGGTCGCTTACACAGAGTGGTTGGAGTGTAGGGATGAAGGTGAAAAGCAAACACTTAAGGTAATCTATAAGACGGCCAAGTCAGAAGCAAAGATAACGGTGACAAATGCTAAGTTAGCAGCGTTTGAGCGCCTTTATGAAGAGTTAAGTGATAAAGGCGGGGAAAAGAGATTGTATAGGATCGCTAAAGTAAGGGAAAGGAAAGCTCGCGACTTGGACCAGGTGAAGAGCATCAAGGATGAAGAGTGCATGGTGTTAGTGGATGACAATTCCATTAAATTAAGGTGGCAAGCTTATTTTCATAAACTCTTAAATGAAAAAGGAGATAGGGATATTGAACTGGGTGAGTTGGCAAGCTCCAATAACTATCGTGATTTTGGGTATATCAGGCGGTTCAGAGTTTAGGAGGTAAGACGGGCTATTAGTAGGATGAAGAGGGGGAGGGCGATCGGGCCCGATGAGATCCCGGTAGACTTCTGG
>JAPFFP010054547.1:0-29171 GCA_026153255.1 Solanum medicagineum | reverse complement strand
CATGGCATAATATGAACTTATGATTTTGGACAAGAATAAGTAAATACAAGTATGAAATGATATTGGGTGACTTAAGATCCATTCAGTTTCATTTTGAATCTTTGTTAAGGAGTTATTCTAAGTACAAGTCTGAATATCATTTAGTTTATAAGTTGTGACTTTCCGAACTAAATTAAGTTTTGATTATTTCTAATATGCATTATTCATTTCCGTGGGATTTTGACCTAGCACCGAATGAGTTAGGAGCGGTACTCGACCTAAGGGGTCTTATACAAAGCTTCTAATCTCATAACTACGTGCCACTGTAGGATATTTTGACTATGCCTTTTTAGGCTTTTTGACTAGTGGATCCATTTAGTATTTCCATTTCTGGAGTTATACCCTGGCAAATTGACTAACTCTTTGGCCGGTGTGGAGTATGACATCGGTATTCCATATTATAGCTTATATGATTTTATCGATTTTGGTCTTATTCCCACACTTATTTGCTTATGTGCTTCTCTATGCATTTTCATGGCATCACTTTACGCTTTCCTTTGGAACTGAATATATTTTTTAAAGCTTGGAGTTTGTCAATTTGGGTAAGTATTCTTTGTCATTATATTTACTTGTTACATTGCATACCCACATACTTAGTACATTCCAAAGTACTAATCGTATTTTTTCCTATATGCTATAATCATGTAGGGACAGGCGATTTACCTTATCCTCCTCCGCGTGGCTAGATTGCTCGTGAAGACTTTAAGCTTTTGTGAATTCCCATTCATCTGTAATAGAACTCGTATCTTCAGCTTTGCCTTTGTTATTCAGATATTTGATGTACTTTCATTTTGACTTTTTATTGAGGAGCCTGGAATTGTATTTTTGGCTCTGTTTATTGTCATTGTTTAGAGGTGTGTCTGGACTACTGCTACACTTGTTATGTTTTAAACTATTTAACTTATGCTTTTGCTTATGATTAGAAGTTGTCCCTTAGTCCCATTCCCCATATTTTATTATCATCTATTTGCCATTTACCATTTAAACCTATTATGTGCAATTATGATTTAAGAGGCTTGTTTGGGGACTTGCGGGGTCTCATTTGTCATGTCACACCTAGGCCCTAGGTTTGGGTCATTACATTTTTATTAAGCATTGATCATTCATGTCATATTGATCCTTTATCTGTTGATTATGGTTATGCATATTGTTTAATTATGATCTATGTTCCTTGTTCCATTGCATCCCACATACTTAGTACATTTCAAGTACTAATGCATACTTTTTATGCCTTGGTAAGACTTGTCTATTAATGAACATTTGTCTTTTGAGGGTGAGCTAGGGAGATGTCTTGGCCCTTATTCCACTCATGTTAGCAGTGATGTTGGATATGGATATGTATGCTATGAGCTCGACTCCTATTATGTTTATGTAAGTGTTCAAGACATCTCTTAGTCTCTATTTTCTCTTTATGTGTTGATTCTCGTTGTTGTGATAAGGTGAATGTCCAAAGCCCCTACTTCTCTCCATAGCGTGAGTCATACATACTTGCCCCTTAGACTTTATTTGCTATGTCTGCATGCCAATCCTCTCCCCTATAACATCCCAACAGCTTGAGTCCAAAGTCTTGTTTCCCTTAGAATTATGTCTTTGATGTTTAATTATGCTTCTGTAACCAAGGATGTGCCAAGTATGCTTAAGAGGCTTGTTTGGGGTCCCTTCGGGTTCCCCATTCACTGTGTTACACTTAGTCCCTAGGCTTGGGTCATGAAAGCTTAGTATTAGAGCACTAGGTTTGTAAATTCTCCTTAGGAATCCAACACACTACATCATGTAGAGTCATGTTCATGATTGTGAAGAACGACACAATTATGAATAGGAGGCTATAAGGCGTTTTTGAAAATGATTCACTTCTTCATAAATCTATGCCTACTTTATATTTGAATTAAGTTCTTTTTCTCTAATTGATGGTCTTTTACTCTTCAAGATTATGCCACCAAGAAGAATGGCAAAGATCTCCCACTCGCGAGGAAGAATCGGCGCTTTCGACTCCATAAGTCCCCTAATAAGAAGAAGTGGTTGCTCATGCTGAATGTCGAAATGTGGTCTCTTTATTAGCAAGGGTCGTGGCTAACCAAGGAGTTCAAGCTGCTCATGTTCCTACACCTACTTCAAGAGTGAGGGATTCACAAGAATGAACCCTCAGGAGTTCTATGGCTTAAAGGTAGAGGAAGACCTCCAAGAATTCGTTTATGAAGTGTATAAATTTCTTGATATTATGGGGATAAGCTCGGAAGAGAAAGCGGAGCTTATGGCATATCAACTCAAGGGCCTTGCTCAAATTTTGTTTGCTCATTGGAAGATAGAGAGAGGGCATTGTTCAAGGAAACTAGCATATTTAGGACAATATCTAAGGAATTTTATGCTCAATTTTAGTCAAAATTACAGACTCATCCACAACCCCAACTTTAACATTTGCTTACCCTCAAGCAAGTTAAGCATCAACTAACCAAGATGCAATGTTCACAAATAGGGCCATAAAGAGCAACATGTACATGAAATCCTCTCTTGTCGATCAACAAAGCCTCCACAAACCACTTACGCAATTTTGAAGATTCAAAATATGACTAAGAAGTATCAAGACAAAGCTCTGCTTATAGTTGCTAACACTGTGGAAAATTAATGCTCAAGAGACGATACCAAGTGCCCTCACAATCACGAAGATCCTTACACACCTTATTACCAAAAGATTAAGCTCAATTTCTCAAGGATCAAATAACACTCACGCTTTAAAGAAGAAATAGCATGCATGTTTTTACCCATAGGCTTGCCCTTACTTTCAATTAATGTTAACTCATTTTCGTTTGATTAGAAATCCCAAGTGGCTTTGCTAAGCTTGAAATGTACGCTTGGGGATGGGTCGAATAAAATTTAGGTACAAGTGTCTAGCCCCTCCTTTAACTCTACATATAATTCCCATGGGTCCTCTTTCTTAATTAATTTCATTCCCCTAATATCACCATTTGATTCCTCACTTTCAATTTGAGTGCCTGACTTGCAATCGTTTTCACAATTTTGGAGGGTCTCATCTTTGATCGTTTGTCTTCTTTATTTTTTAAATTTTTTCTTCGTTTTCATGAAAAAAATTTCTTCCATTTTCTTTTCTCATGCTTTCTAATAGGAGAGACTGCATTTTTTTCACGCCCCCAACTTAGGCTATTAGCCTCTATTCTCACTTTTAAAGTTAAAGGAAGTAACGATGTTCAACAAAGGATTATCATTTCAATCAATGGTCAAGGCTTGTATTGTGGCTGTCAAAAAAGGTTTTAAGCTCAAAGGGGACCACTAGTGATATATATGATACAAAAGGAGTCTATTTAGACTAAGTGAACTTTAAAGAAAATTAAAGAATGCTTAAGGTCATCTTCCTAATGCAAATTCGAGAAAGCCAATACTTCAAGAAAAACCAGGCAAGTTGTAGGTGCATAGACACACACATTTCAAGGAATACTTTACCTCACTTGGCACAAAAACTTTCAAATTCAAACATATTACAACATGCATTTGCAACTATCGATCATATCATATCTAAGCTCAATACTCATTTGGCCAAATCATAAAGCTTCTAGTCCATGCATGGAATATTGGTGATCAATATTCAGATTGCTAAGGGATTTGAGAGATGATGTTAGTTGCAAAATGACTTTTCATTTATGGTTGGGATTTTGACAAATCATATGACGTGGAATTGCGAATTAAACACATGCACAAACTAAAAGAAATCATACACAATTTTGAAAAGAAAAACTTTCTAATTATTACAACCCAAAAGAATAATTACAAACCAAAGAAAAAGTGTCTGAAACATATCCAAACATTCACAAGACTAAGACACTCAGCCCTCAAAAGAAAATAGTGTCCTTAATGTATAAGAATAGCATATCAAAATAAATAAAAGAAGGAGTGAATTCAAGAGTCCCCTTGATCAGTCAGTTGGTGGTGGTGGGTGAGATGCTGAGGGTAAACCAGTAGGGGTATTTAGCTCAGGAGTAGCCTCTAAATTAGGCACAGGAGCTATGGTGGGAGGTGCAAGGACCTGTGACTCCGGCTGGGCAGTCCCAAGGAACTAGAGGACCCACTCGGTACAATCATCAACCTAGCACGAAGTGAAGCCTGAATGATCATTGCAACAATGGTGTCTTAGATCTCCTTAAGCTTGAAATGCTCCTCTAGAATACAACACCCTTCAGTTCCTGCTCATCGGTCTCTGGGATGACATAACTTTCTTAGTATCCACACCTATACCTAGAGTAGTACCTCTAACTAGCTCGGGAGGAACTTCCATCGATCCCCAAAGGGAATTAATTCTAGTGGACTTTAACTCTTTCATTTCAACCCTCAAAGCAGCTACATCAAAGTCGTCAAGTTAGTACCCGAATCACCCTTCTCCTCAAGAGCTACCAACCTGGTGGTGATATAATCTAAGCTCACTTCGTGCTCCTCCACATATACGGTGAGCCTATCCAATATGAAGTTTTGATCCTTAAGGACAGTCTACTTCTTCTACTCATTCTTAATAATAGGAGCTAATGAAGATGCAATGGCCCTATCAATCAAGTCAGAATAGAAGCCTTAACCTACGAGGCTGCAGTATCTGCTGACCTGGCCAACTGAAAAATGGTAGCCTGGGTAATCTGGGGTTGAGAAGATGCAACTTGTGGCTATGATGGTGGAACCTGTGGTTGTGGTGGAGGAGATGAAGGGATCGAAGTGGGAGAAGATGGGGTCGAAGTGAAGGCATACCTATATCATGTGTTGACTCTAATGTACCAGCCTATAACTGCTCAACATTAATGGCCGATAAAGTGTCAACTAGCTTCTTTCTTATTCTCTCTTCCTCTTCCTTTTGGAATTTGGCTTCATGAAACACCCCCAAAACTGCCCAAAAATATGCCTCGGAAATGCCCATAATCGTAATTTCTATATATCTCAAAATTCGTGCATGATATCAAATATTTGACTTCATATTCTTGATCAGGACGAGAAAATGAGAGGGGAAAGGGTATAACCCCAATTTTAAAAGACCCATAACAAAAAATGAATCTCGCCAAAATTTCAATTTCCAAAAGCAGTGCAAGTTGTCTCCGCGACGCGAAGTAGTGTATTTTGTTGCCAATTTTTCGTGTTTTGGTTCAAGGCCTTAGGGTCTTGGGCCTAAGCCTTCGTATGCGTAAAAACACCTATGCTTAGTCTTTTTTCAACACCATATCATTCAAGACTTTCCCAAAACCCTCTCTAACACTTAAGATAAATATTTCACCCAAATTCAAGTGTCCCAAACTCATTCCGGATCTCAAGATATTCATTCAAGCTTCAAGTTCTCATTTTAATCTTCATGAAGGAAATCTCCAAATTTGATTTATGTGGGTTTCAACTATTGAGTCATTTCACGCATGGTGCCTAACCTTCCTTTTTAAGTAAATTGCATGTTTTCAAGTTGATTTATCTATGGGTATTTATTATTATGAATTTGATTATAAACCATGTTGGCGTTTCATAAAATGTGGACTGTTTAAGCTTGTTTTGAGCTATGAATCTATGGGCTATTATGAGACTTGATTAGGGGTTTCAATATATTTTGCATGAGGGTGTTACCAATTGTTAATGAGTTGATTTGCATTAAGTTTTCTCATAGGATTTCACTCTTGAATTGCATGATTTTGACCTAGTATTGCACATCAGCCAAGTGTTTGATAAAATGTCTGGTTAAAGGTTCTTGAGTTATTGAAGGTCTATTGCATGACTTATGAGTTGAGTGACTTTATGATGAGAAAGGAATGTATGTATGTGTTGATTTCTTGAAAAGTATCTATAGTGTTGCAAGTTGGCCACACCTTGTTGAGGGGTTCTATGCCTCAAACGTCTTGTCGGGAGGTGCTATGCCCGTACTACCATGTTGAGGGGCATATCCCTTGGCCACCTTGTCGGGGGGTGCTATGCATGTACTACCAATTGAGGGGTAGATACCTCAATCACCTTCCAAGGGAGTGATATGCCTTGGATTCCAAGTATTAGTTTTGTGGTTTACGATGATGGTCTCTTCCTACACATGTAATATGTTCTATACAGCATGTTTTACTTCAAGCATTGATCATGCATGCCATATTGCTATTACACTTACCTTTTTCTTATGTATACATATTTTGATTATGTTGCCTATCTCTTGTTGCATTGCATCCTACATAGTACATCCAAACGTACTAATGCATACTGTATGCCTACATGATGTTATCATGTAGGAACCGGAGCCCCTCACGTTCATCCTCCCCATGGCTAACTGGTCATCTTGAAGATAAGCTATTGGTGAGTCCTCAAGTTCAGGGACACTAGCTTTGCTCTCTTACTATTGATATTTCTTTATGTCGAACTTTGATATCAAAAGGGTGAGCCCGACAAGTTGTCTTGTCCCCCGCTCAATCTATGTTAGAGGTATTTTTGGACAAGTGATGTAATTATGCTTGAGCTTTGAATCTTCTATGTTTTATGCTATTAAAGTCTTTCTTTTGTCCCTTTATCCTTATTTGTACTCTCTAGTTATTGTTTAATTGCTTCCGCAACCAAGGACTGTGTAAATGATATGCCAAGAGGCTTGTTTAGGGTCACTTCAGGTTCCTATTCATCGTGTCACGTCTATGCCCTAGGTTTGGGTTATGAAAAACTTGGTATCAGACCACTAGCTTGTTAATTGTCCTCGGCATCTAACACACCACGTCGATAAGAGTCTTATTCATGGTTATGAAGTTTACCACAATTATGAGTAAGAGGCTATGCGGCGTTTTAGGAAATGTTTCCCCTCTTCTTGATCTTTATCGTGATATAGAAGTTAAGGTAAGATTTTCCCCTGACGAGTGTTCTTTGCTATTTTAGATCATGCCTATTCTAAGAGGAAGAAGAGCCCTCACTCCCAAAGAACAACCGAATCATGAAGAGTTCCAGGATGGTATTTTCAGGTTAGCTCGAGCTATGATTAATCAAATCAACCAAGGGGCCCAAGCCCCTCATGCTCCTACTCCGGTATCTAGGCTGAGGGATTTTATGAGGATGAACCCACCGGAGTTCAATGGGTCTAAAAAGGATGAGGACCCTCAAGAATTTATTGATGAGGTGTACAAAGTATTGTCTATTATGGGTGCTAGATAGGAGGAGAAAGCGGAGTTGGCGGCCTACCAACTCAAAGGGGTGGCCAAAATATGGGTTAGTCAATGAAAAGTGGAGAAGGGGAACAACAATGTGATTCTTTGGGAGGAGTTTAAGGTGGCATTTCTCAATCGGTTCTTCCCTCTTGAGCTAAGGGAGTCCAAAATGATGGAATTCATGAATTTAAAGTAAGGGTCTATGAGTGTGAGGGAGTATGCCCTCAAGTTTAACCAACTCTCTAAATATGCTCTCCAATTGGTGGCCGAGCCAAGGTCTAAGATGAACAAGTTCGTGATGGGTGTATCCAATTTGGTGAATGAGGAATGTCATGTCACCATGTTGATAGTTGATATGGACTTTCCCTGCCTCATGACTTATGTCGAACAATTGGAGGGGGAAAAGTTGAGAAAAAGAAGAGGTAATGAGGCCAAAAGGGCCCGTTTTGGAGATAGATTCCAAGGTCCTAAGGGTGGCAGGTTTCATCAAGGCCAAGGGTCTTCCAATGCTCATAATAGGAGGTTTGCTAATGATAACCCAAGGGTCCAAGGTGGTGGTGGTGTGGTGCCTCATTCTATGAGCCCAAGATGTGGTAGAGTCCATGATGGCCCATGTTCGAGGAACAATAATGCTTGCTATAGTTGTCGAGAAGTGGGTCACAAGATGATTAATTGTCCACGTAATCAAAACAAGGGTAGAGATGGTCGTCCACAAGGCTGAGGTGCAAATGTAGTTCCTAGGGAAAGAGGAGGCCAACAAGGGGGTGCTCCAAGGAAAAATCGGTTCTATGCTCTTCAAGGGAGACAAGGGGTTGAGGTGCCCAATGTCGTCACCGGTATGTTAAAAGTCTTTGATTTTGATGTGTATGCATTGATAGACCCGGGTACCATTCTTTCTTTTGTTGTAATCCTTTTGTTGCCAAAAAGCTTCAACCCTGAATTGTTGTGTGATCTATATAAGGTGTGTACTCCTGTTGGTCTATCCATTGTTGCTAGAAGGGTCTATAAAAATTGTCCCATTTCCATTTTCCATAAAATGTTGCCTTGTGATTTTATTGTCACGACCAAAGCCTAGGGCCTAGACGTGACCGGCAAATGGGGAACCCAAAGGAACCTCAAACAAGCCTCATAGCATATTATTACATATCCTTGGCGGTGAAAGCAATTAAAAGTGACACTAAGAGATAAGCATAAACAAGGGAATTGGGACCACGGGTAAACTTCCATATCATAACATCAAGAAGCAAGAGAGTCAAGGCTCATAGCATAGATACATAACATGTCCAACAACACCTCTACTACATAGATAAAAGCGGGGGCCACAACAAACAACCGGGCTCACCCTCATAGCCAATACGTAAATAAAGGATAGATAGTCTTAGTACATAACAAGAGATCATAAGCAACGTCCCCAAAATGGAGGACTCACCAACAAACATGAGAGACAATCGTACTAGCCACGTGGAGGAGCAAGATGATCAAGCGGTGCACTGGTTCCTACATGGTGACATCATGTAGGCAAAGAGTATGCGTTAGTACGTTTGAATGTACTAAATATGTAGGACGCAATGCAACAATTGATAGTATCATAATCGAAATGCATAAGCACAGGCAATGAGTACATATAGCAACATGGTATGCATGAAAGATGCTTTTAGTATATCATGCTTATATGGATCATAAAATAAGTGTAAGGAGTAACCATTATTAGTGCAGACCAAGGCCTACCACCTCCTTGGAGAGGCGCATGAGGTAAAAACCCCTTATGAGGTTGATGGAGTACAAACACCCCAACAAGGTTGATAGAGTACAAACGCCCCAACAAGGTTGATGGGTACAAACCCCCAACAAGGTTGATGGGTACCAACCGCCAACAAGGTTACCCAGGCCTACCACCCCCGAGCAAGACGATCGAGGTACCAACCCCTCAACATGGTTACCCGAGCCTACAACCCCTCGAACTAGGCTTGGTCATCCCCAACACTATAGAGATAATATCATACATATGCACTCCTTTCATAATCTTATACATACATTCCTTTCATCATAATTTCATCATTATTCCATCATCATTTCATCATCATATAATCATTCAACTTATAAGACATACTATATTGGACCTTTCTATTCCTCAAGAAACCATAACCGGACATTTTTTCAAACATTTAGAGGGTGTGTAGTGCTTGTGTAAACCCATGCAATTCAAGAGTGTTATCATGCTAGAAAATTCAATGTAAAACCATCAATAGTTACTTGGTAACACCCTCAAGCAATATACATCAAAACCCTTCATCAAATCTCATATTAGACCTTAGATTCATAGCTCAAAATATAGTAAAATAGTCACAATTTCATAGACCCCAACATCGTGTGCATTGAAATTCATAATAAGAAAGACCCATTTGTAAATCAACTTTGAATCATGCAATTTTGAGTAAAAAAAAGCTTCGGTATCATGGGTGGAAGGAACCCATGAAAGAAACCCACATGCCTTAGCTTTGGAGATGAACTTGATGAAGATTAGAGATGGAGACTTGAATCTTTGGAGGAAATCCTTAGATCCAAATGAGGTTTGATATGAAGGTGAAAAATAGCTAAGTATAGATATTTTTACGTTTGGAAATACTTAGGCCCAAGACCCAAAAGCCTTGGACCGAGATAAATATTACTGGCAGCAAAATACACAGCCCACATTTGGTCCGTGATGCAGACCTGTCGCAGAGAAAGATTTACACAGGTCCGCGATGGCTGCGCGTCGCGGTACCGTCGTGGATCAATTCCGAAAATTAAAAATTTCGAAAAATGAAATTGCTAATCATTTTTCTCTTAAATCGGGGTTAAACCCATTTCTCACTCAATTTGACCCCCTGATCAAGAATACGAAGTTGGATTTTTGATATCACACACGGATTTTGGGATATATGGAAATTACAATTCCAGACACTTTCCAGCACATTTTCGGCACTTTTTGGGGTTGTTACAATATCTCCCCCTTGGGCACATTCGTCCCCAAATGTTAAAGAGTTGTATATGGGAATGTAAACATGACAAATTTTAGCCCACATAAGGATGCAACAATGCATTTAAACATTCTTTCAAAAATCTCAACATAAGAGTAAAATCATCAAGAACTTGTCAAAGTAAACATGAATTTATGTGTATATCATGGGCTGAACTTAGACTTGAAATCACATAGATGACTTAGAGTGATACCTTAGGCTTGAGTGGAGTGGAAAAGATAAGGATATCGCTTTTTCATGTCCGCTTCGGCCTCCCATGTAGCACTTTCGACTTGTTGATTCCTCCAAAGGACCTTAACGGAACCTCAATCTCTTCACTTGCCTATCCAAAATCTAAACTGGAACCTCTTCATAAGTTGAGTTGTCTTCAACTACCCCCACAACATCAAGAGGCACAAGAGCATTGGGATTACCCACACACTTCCTTAACATAGACACATGAAAGACCGAATGAACCAATTCCATGTCTCTAGGGAAATCCAACTCATAGGCCACCTTACCAATCCTTCTCATCACCCGATAAGAGCCCACAATACCTGGGGCTCAACTTGCTCTTCTTATCAAAATGGACCACACCCTTCATGGGTGATACCTTCAAATAAACCCAATCAACTTTGAATTCAAGCTCCCTTCTCCTCACATTGGCATAAGACTTTTGACGGCTTTGGGCTGTCTTCAATCTTTCCCTAATTATCCTAACCTTCAAAAGAGCCTCCACAACTAGATCTGGTACTAACAAGGCCACCTCACCAACCTCAAATCATCCAACAAGTGATCTACAACATCTACCATAAAGAGCCTCAAATAGTGCCATACCGATGCTAGAATGATTGTTATTGTTGTAGGCAAACTCAATCAATGGGATATGATCATCCCAACTACCTTTAAGCTCCAATACACAAGCTCTAAGCATATTCTCAAGGGTTTAGATGGTCCTTTCGGCTTGGCCATCAGTTTGAGGATGGAAGGTCATACTAAGTTTAACCTTTGTACCAAGACCCCTTTGAAAAAACCTCAAAAAATGTGAAGTAAATTGAGCTCCACGATCCGATATAATGGATAAAGGATCCTCGTGCAATCTCACCAAGTCATGGATGTACAACCTTGTATACTCTTCAGCCCTCTATGTGGTCTTAACCGGTAGAAAGTGAGACGATTTCGTCACCCTATCAACCACAAACCAAATGGAATCAAAACCCTTCCTAGTCTTGGGCAACCCAACTAGAAAGTCCATATTAATCTCTTCCCACTTTCAAGTAGGAACCTCTATGTCTTAGGTTAGGCCACCTGGCCTTTGATGTTCGTCTTTGACTTGTTGACAACTATGACAACCGAAAACGAATTCGGTAATATCCCTCTTCATGTCTCCCAACCAATACACATATCTCAAATCTCTATACATTTTGGTAGACCCGGGGTGAATAGAATATGACGAATTATGGGCTTCATCAAGGATATTCTCTATCAAGCCATCAACACAAGGTATATACAACATACCTTGGTACCTAAGTGCACCATCTCCCCATTTAGAGAAAACCTCCACCTTTCCTTCTTTCACCAAGACCTTCAACTCTAACAAAGGAGGATCAAGATCTTGTTTTGCTATCACCTCATCAACCAAGGAGGACTTAGAACCATCCAGAACAACAACTTTCCCATCACCAACCTCCTCCAGCCTAACCCCCAATCTAGCCAAACCAATGCACTTATCTAGCTATCTCCTCATCACCACCATAAACATGAGTTAGGCTACCCATGGACACCCTACTCAAGGCATCTGCCGCCACATTTGTCTTACCCCGATGATAATGCACACTCATATCATAGTCCTTAAGAAGTTCTAGCCACCTTCTTTGCCTCAAGTTAAGATCCTTTTGAGTGAACACATATTGGAGGCTCTTATGATTGGTAAACACATCAACATACACCCCATACAAATAATAACGCCAAAACTTTAAAGCAAACACCACATCGACTAATACAAGATCATAAGTAGGATAATTCTTTTCATGCACTTTGAGTTGCCTAGAAGCATAGGCTATCACTTTACCATTTTGCATTAGAACACAACCCAACCCAACTCTAGAAGCATCACAATACACAATGAACCCCTCTAGCCCATTCGGTAGTGACAAAAATAGGAGCGGACACAAGATCATCTTTTAATGTTTGGAAGCTCCTCTCACACGATGTCCACACAAACGTGGCCTTCTTTTGAGTCAATTTTGTCATAGGGGAAGCAATAGAAGAGAACCCATTCACAAACCTCTGATACTAACCCGCTAAGCCCAAGAAACTTCTAATATTCGACGGGGTCAACGATCTAGGCCAATTTCTAATCACATCTAACTATTTAGTATCCACCTTATACCATCCCCCGACACCATATGTCCTAGGAAGGAAACCTCCCTCAACCAAAATTCACACTTCTCATACTTGACATATAACTTCTCTTCCCTCAATCTTTACAATACGACCCTGAAATAAGGCCTATGCTCCTCCACACCAAGAGAATAGATCAAAATATAATCAACGAATATGACAACAAATAAATCAAGGTAGGGTTTGAAAACCCTATTCATAAGGTCCATGAAGATGGCCGGTGCATTGGGCAACCCAAAAGACATCACAACAAACTCATAATGCCCATACCTAGTCTAGAAGGACATTTTGGGAATATCACACTCCCTCACCTTCACTTGATGATACCCGGACCGAAGATCAATCTTAGAGAGATAGCTAGCCCCTTGCAATTGATCAAACAAATCACAATTCTCGAAAGAGGATATCTAATCTTGATGGTGACCCTGTTGAGTTGCCGGTAGACAATACACATTATAAGAGACCCATCCTTCTTCTAGCAAACACACCGGTGCACCCCAAATGGATTGGTTAGGCCTAATAAATCTCTTTTCCAACAAGTCCCTCAATTGTTCCTTTAACTCCTTTAACTCATCAGGGCCATATGGAAAGGGGGAATAGAAATGGGTTGAGTATCGGGAAGGAGAACTATACCAAAATATAATTTCCCTTTCGGGAGGAACACTGGAAAGGTCATTTGGAAAGACATCAAGAAACTTATTTACAACAGGAACCGACTCTATGGGACGGACCTTGGACTCCACATCCCTAACACTCAAGAGATGGTAAAGATACCCCTTAGAGATCAATTTATGGGCTTTAATGCAAGAGATAAACCTACCCTTGACCACCACATCATAACTCTCCCACTTAAGGGCGGACTCATTTGGGAATTGAAACTTGACCCTACGGGTTCTACGATCAATAGAAGCATAGTATGCATGCAACCAATCCATCCCAAGAATAACATCAAAATCAATCATGTCCAACTCAACAAGATCATAAGGCAATATTTTATGCAAGATACAAATAGGACAATTTCTATAGACTTTCCTAGCAATAATAGATGCACCAATAAGAGTAAATACCTCATATGACTCACACAACAACTCGGGGTCAACATGGAACTTTTTGTCAATAAAAGGGGCAACAAAGAAAGAGTGGCACCCGGATCAATCAATGCATACATATCAAAGTCAAAGATTTTCAACATACTAATAACAACATCAGGGACCTCATCAACCCCTTGCCTCCCATGCAAAGCATAAAGCCGATTGTGCCTTGGGGCACCATTATGTCGGCCAACTCTCCCCAAAGGAACAATATTAGCACCTTATGAACGAACCTCCTTACCCTTGTTGCAATTTCGAGGGCAATCTATTGCCTTATGCCCAATTTTCCCACAATCATAACAAGCACCGGTATTCCTCAAGCATGGGCCTCCATGACCGTTACCACACTTCAAATACACATCAATAGGAGCCACACCCCTAAAACCTTAGGCCCTTGGAAAGTCATTGGCAACCCTCTTTTGAAATGCATGAGAAAACCCTTGGCCTCGATAGAATCGGCCACTCTTTTGGAACTTACCCTCAAAATGGGCCCTCTTGGCCTCATGACCCCTTCTCTTCCTTAATTTCTCCTCTTCCATTTGTTCAGCATAGGTCATCAAATGGGACAAGTCTATGTCACCAATCAACATAGTGGACCAACACTCCTCACTAACCAAATCGGAAACACCCATCACAAATTTGTTTATCCTAGATCTTGAGTCGGCCACCAAATGTGGAGCATATATTAAAAGTTGGGTGAACCTGAGGGAATACTCCCTCACAGTCATAGTCCCTTGTTTCAAATTCACAAATTCCACCAATTTGGTTTCCTTAAGCTCAAGAGGGAAAAACCAATTAATAAAGGATGCCTTGAACTCTTCCGATAGAACCACATTGTTGACCCCCTTTTCCTCCTTCCATTGGTTGTACCATATTTGTGCCACCCCTTTAAGTTGGTAGGCCACCAACTCTGGCCTATTTTCCGACCTCATGCCCATGATAGACAAAACTTGTAGATCTCATCAATGAACTCTTGAGGATCCTCACTTACATTTGACCTATGGAATTTTGGGGGATACATCCTCATGAAATCTCTCACCCAAGAAGCCGATGCAGGAGCATGAGGGGCTTGGGCCCCTTGATTGGCTTGATTAGCGACAACTTGTGCAAGTAAGGTGAGAGCATCCCTAAGCTCCCTATTGGCCGGTTGCTCCTCAGGTGTGCGGACTCGTCTTCCTCTTGTGTTAAGCATGGTCTAGCATAGCAAAGGACAATCGTTAGGGGGGGAAAACCTTATTTCAACTTCTATAGCACGACATAGATTAAGAAGAAGGGAAACATTTCCTAAATGTCTCGTAGCCTCTGGCTCATAGTTGTGGTGCACAACACAACACAACCATGAAGAAGACTCTAATTGACGCGATGTGTTGGACTCCGAGGATCTAACAACCTAGTAATCTGATACCAACTTTGTCACGACCCAAGCTTAGGGCCTAGATGTGACTGGCGAATGGTGAACCCAAAGGAACCCCAAACAAGCCTCATAGCATATCATTACACATCTTTGGCCGCGGAAGCAATTAAAAGTGACACAAAGAGATAAGCATAAACAAAGGAAATGGGACTAAGGGTAAACTTCCATATCATAACATCCAGAAGCAAGAGAGTCAAGGCTCATAGCATAGACACATAACATGTCCAACAATACCTCTACTACATAGATAAGAGCGGGGGCCACGAAAAACCACTAGGCTCACCCTCATAGCTAATAGGATAGATAGTCTTAGTACATAACAAGAGATCATAAGCAACGTCCCTGGAATGGAGGACTCACAAACAAGCTTGAGAGATAATCGTACTATCCACGTGGAGGAGGAGGATGATCAAACGGTGCACCGATTCCTACATGGTGACATCATATAGGCATAGAGTATGTGTTAGTATATTTAAATGTACTAAGTATGTAGGACGCAATGCAACAAGTGATAGTATCATAATCGAAATGCATAAGTATGGGAAATGAGTACATATAGCAATATGGTATGCATGAAAGATGCTCATAGTAAATCATGCTTATATGGATCATATAATGAGTATAAGGAGTGACCATTCTTAGTGAAATCCAAGGCTACCACCTCCTTGGAGAGGTGCAGGAGGTACAAACCCCTTCATGAGGTGCATGAGGTACAAACCCCCAACAAAGTTGATGGAGTACAAACCCCCCAAAAGGGTGATGGGTACAAACCCCAACAAGGTTAATTGGTACCAACTCCCAACAAGGTTACTTGGGCCTACCATTCCCCGAGCTAGACGATCGAGGTACCCACTCCTCAACAAGGTTACCCGGGCCTACAACCCCTTGAGCTAGGCTTGGTCATCCCCAACATTATAGAGATAATATCATACATATACACTCCTTTCATCATCATATACATACATTCCTTTCATCACCACTTCATCATCATTCTATAATCATTTCATCATCATATAGTCATTCAACTCATAAGACATGTATAAGACCTTCAATTCCTCAAGAAATCATAGCTGGACATTTCATCAAACACTTAGAGAGTGTATAGTGCTAGTGTAAAACCATGCAATTCAAGAGTGTTATCATGCAAGAAAATTCAATGTAAAACCATCAGTAGTTACTTGGTAACACCTCAAGCAATATATATCAAAACCTTTCGTCAAATCTCACATTAGACCTTAGATTCATAGCTCAAAGGTTAGTAAAACAATCACATTTTCATAAGCTCAACATAGTATGCATTGAAATTCATAATAAGAAATACCCATTTGTAAATTAACTTTGAATCATGCAATTTTTAGTAAAAGGAAGCTTCGATATCATGGGTGGAAGGAACCCATGAAAGAAACCCACATACCTTAGCTTTGGAGATAAACTTGATGAAGATTGGAGATGGAGACTTACAGCTTGGGTGGAAATCTTTAGATCCGGATGAGGTTTTGACACTTGAATTTTAGGAGATGAAATATTGGCTAAAATTTTGAATGTGTATCGGGAAATGTTTAGAATGATATGATGGTAAAAAGTTGCTAAGTGCAGATATTTTCACGTTTGGGAAGACTTAGGCCCAAGACGCAAAAGCCTTGGACCGAGATAAAAATCACTGACAATAAAATACACAGGTTCGCATCTGGTCCGCGACGCAAACCTATCGCGGAGGCAAGATTTACATAGGTTCGCGATGGCTGCCCATCGCGGTACCATCGTGGATCGATTCTGGAAATTTAAAATTACAAAAAATAAGATTGCTAATCGTTTGCTCTTAAATCAGGGTTGGGCCCATTTTCCACTCAATATGATCCCCTAATAAAGAATACGAAGTTGGATTTTTGATATCATGCATAGATTTTGAGATATATGGAAATTACGATTTTGGGCACTTTTGAGGCATATTTTCAGGCACTTTTTGTGTTCATTACATTTGTTGAGATGGATATAGTGGATTTTAATGTCATTCTTGAGATGGTTTGGTTGCATGCATATTTTGCCTCTATTGATTGTAGAACCCGTAGGGGCAAATTCCAATTCCCTTGTGAACCCGTCCTTGAGTGGGAGAGTCATGATGTGGTGGTCAAGGGTAGGTTTATTTCTTGCATTAAAGCCCAAAAGTCGATTTAAAAGGGGTATCTCTATCATCTTGTGAGGGTTAGGGATGTTGAGTCCAAAATCCTTCCTATAGAGTTGGTTCCGGTGGTTAATAAGTTCCTTGGTGTCTTTCCTAATGAGCTTCCTGATGCTCCTCCCAAAAGGGATACAGATTTTTGTATAGACCTCCTTCCCTATACTCAACCCATTTCTATTACCCCTTACCGTATGGCCCCGTCGGAGTTGAACGAGTTGAAGGAGCAATTAAGGGATTTGCTGGAGAAGGGTTTTATTGGGCCTAGATAATCACCTTGGGGTGCACTAGTGTTTCTTGTAAAGAAGAAGGATGGTACTCTTAGAATGTGCATTGACTACCGGCAACTTAATAGGGTCACCATAAAGAATAAGTAGCCTCTACTGAGGATTGATAATCTTTTGACCAACTTCAAGGGGCTAGTCACTTCTCTAAGATTGATCTCCGGTTTAGGTATCATCAAGTGAAGGTGAGGGAGTGTGACATTTCCAAGACGGCTTTTTGGACTAGGCATGGGCACTATGAGTTTGTGGTTATGTCCTTCGGTTTGACCAATGCACCAACCATCTTCATGGATCTTATGAATAGGGTCTTTAAACCCTATCTTAATTTGTTTGTGGTGGTATTTATTGATGATATCTTGATCTATTCCCATAGTGAGGAGGCACATGTGGATCACTTGAGGGTGGTGTTAAAAATCTTGAGGCAAGAGAAGTTGTATGCCAGATATGAGAAATATGAGTTTTGGTTGAAAGAGGATGCCTTTCTAGGTCATGTGATGTCGGGTGATGATATTAAAGTTGGATCCTAAAAAGACAAAAGTGATTAGAAATTGGCCTAGACCTTTGACTCCATCGAACATTAGAAGTTTCTTAGGTTAGTGGGTTACTACCAGAGGTTTGTTAATGGTTTCTCTTCTATTGCTTCTCCTATGACTAAGTTGACCCAGAAGAAGGCAAAATTTGTGTGGACCGATGCATGTGAAAAGAGTTTCCAAACATTGAAAGAAAAGCTTGTCTCCACTCCTATTTTGTCTCTATCGGAAGAGTTGAAAGGGTTTGTTGTGTATTGTGATGCCTCAAGAATTGGTTTGGGTTGTGTTTTGATGAAAAGTGGTAAAGTGATAGCTTATGCCTTTAGACAACTTAAGCTGCATGAAACGAATTATCCTACCCATGATCTTGAATTGTCGCCGTGGTATTTGCTTTGAAAATTTGGCGTCATTATTTGTATAGGGTGCATCTCAATGTGTTTACCGATCATAAGAGTCTTCAATATGTGTTCACCCAAAAAGATCTCAACTTGAGACAACGAAGGTGGTTAGAGCTTCTTAAAGATTATGATATGAATGTGCATTATCACCTCGGTAAAGCTAATGTTGTAGGCAATGCTTTGAGTAGGGTGTCTATGGTAGCCTCATGTTGGTGATGGTGGCAAGGAGGTGGCCAGAGAGGTCCATCAGTTACCTACATTGGGAGTTAGGTTGGAGGAGGTTGACAATAGTGGAGTTGTGGTGGTTGATGGTTCTAAATCTTCATTGATTGAGGAGGTGAAGGCAAAGCAAGATCTTGACCTTGCCTTGTCAGAGTTGAAAGCCTTGGTGAAAGATGATAAGGTGGAAGTTTTATCCCATGGGAGAGATAGTGCCTTTAGGTACTAAGGTAGGTTATGTGCTCCTAGTGTGGATAACCTGAAAAAGAAGATTCTAGATGAGACTCATAGTTCTTATTATTCTATTCACCCCGAATCTACAAAAATGTATAAAGATTTGAGGGAAGTGTAGGGGGGGATGGCATGAAGAGAGATATTCCTAAGTTTGTCAACAAGGATGTAACACCCCATATCTCACATGTACTAGTCATATGTAAATGGAGCATGATATGGCTTGGTCAAATCAATAACTAATTTTAAAAGTTCTTGAGCTTCAACTTAGAAGGTCATGTGTACGTCTAACGCTTTAGATGAGCGAGGGCATATAAATTTTAAGCCAAATTAGGGAGGTAGAGGCCTTAAACGAGGTGAGAGAATTGAGGTGCTTGTAGGGCTTAGGAAGCTAGCAGGTGATCATCTACGTGCTTAGCTTAAATATGCTAGGTAGACGGAGACGAGACCCGGCAACGAATCGGACCAAGTCCAATAATGAATAACGCCCAAGCTAAGGGTGTAATTATACACCATGGGTTAGCATTATATATAACGAAGATAAGAAACTCAAGATAGTTACATGAAATGCCCAATTACATTCAAAATCTTCTTAACATTTTGGGCCTAAACCAAGTGGAATATAAGATAAAAATGGCAGCCCAAGCCCAAACTAAGACCCATGAAAGCCCAAGTAAAAGGAGCAAGTAGGAGCATCACCTACTTGACTTTATGTGGCTGAAAACATTTGAAAGTCGGCCAAAGCTATCCATTTAAAAGGGCTTAAAAATAGTCCCTTAAGTCATTTCACTTCTGAACAATTTTCAGCTTTCCTAAAGACTTTCTTTTACTCTTCACTTCACAAGGAAACCAAAAAAAAAACCCTCTAGGGTTCTTGAAGGAAACCTGAATCTTGAAGGGTAAGGTAAGTGGAAATATAAATGTATTAGGTATACTTTTCCCATGAAAAATAAGAAATATATGCTAGTTATGCTTGTGAACAAAGGTTGGACAACATGTGTTTTGAAAGTTGTTGCACACTTGCCTTTCTTTTTTATTGACTTCTCTATGGTTTGTGGGATAGATTATGAAGGGAAGTTGATGTCCTTAACATGGTTTAAGTTATAGATATTAATCTAAGGTTGCTATCTTAAGTGTGATTTTGATTGGAACTTATGGGCTGATTGATGGAAGGCTATTGCCTCATGCCCTTCATGACTACTTTGCTAATGTTCTAGAACTTTTTTAAGGCTGTTTTTATGTATAAATGTATTGAGGATAGTATGGTTAAAGTTTGAAAGTTTTGAATTATTGACGTCGAGATATAGGAAAATGGCATAATGTTGTGCTACCTAATGGTATGTTGTGTGGAGTTAATCTGTGCTGTGAAGTGAGGACCGTTTCCAGCTTGTTATGGAACTAAACTAGGCTGTATACACCATGTATATGGAATGGGTAGTAGACACTTATGCTTAGGGGCGGAAAGGATGAAATAACGTCGTTGGGTCGATGCTTACTGGTTGCAGCCCGAAGTTTATTCTTAAATTAGATTAGATTGCCAAGACATGTTTGGTAATTACTAATGCTTGTTTTATTACCCCCCCCCCCTAATATAGATAACTACTTGAGAGAAAAGGAGGTTACTTCGAGGTAACAACGAGGTCGTACAACGAGGTATGTAAGGCTACTTAATTTCGTATTATTTGTCATGAAACCTAGATCCTTCTTTGGCACATAACGGCACTTACCAACTCCGATATAACTAAGAACCTATCTCCACTCTTTCAGATGTGCATATGCTTCCATACATAGTCATTTGCAAATCCACATACATACTTGAATACCAAGAAGCAGGAGTTCTTTTTGCTAAACAAAGTTCATGTGTTGTTTCATCTCCTACGCATTTCATTACTTGTGTTACATGCTCCTTTCATTATTGTAATGTATTCTATGATTATTTACATGTCACATGCTATATCTACAGTCCTACAGCTCAAATATTATGACCACTAAAAGAATCATCTCAAAAGTAATTGAAAGATAAAGTAAAGTAAGTTGCTTATTGATGGGTGGTAGCCCTAGGGGTGGAAGAATCACCTAGCAGGGGCCGATCCCATTACGAAGGGTAGCCCAAGAGTGAAAGGAAAAGCCTAGCATAGGTCGATCCTTATATAGATTTGTGACTGATCAACTGGTCATTTGTATTACATGTTGTTCACTGATTATACAGTAAAGGTAAAGTAATAAAATGAACATAAAGTGCATGATTCCACAGATGACTAAATGTAGTCTCTTATCATTACACCAGTGCATGATCTCATTTGAGTTCTTACGTCATATACAGTATTTCTTGCCTTACATATTTAGTAGATTATATCTCGTATTGACATCCCTTACGGGGGACCTGCATTTCATGCTACAGGTACAAATGCTAGTAGATCTTCCCAGTAGGAGTACAGGTTATCCAACTACTGCCACCGAGCTCCAGGTTGCTTCAGGGCTTGTGTGTGTCTAGAGCTTATATTTTTGTATTGTATAGTTAGTCGAGGCGGGGCCTGTCCCGCCCTTATTCGATACTTTTCCTTATTTAGAGGCTTTGTAGACTATATAAATTAAAGTATGGTCATGTCTCGTAAGTTAGACATTTTGGCTCCAACGAACTAGTCATATGCATTTTCCTTTGGCTTGATATTATTGTTTACCTTCTTAAATGCATGTTGAACATGGAAACCCCTTATAATGTTTATAGAAAGTGCATGGGCATAGGTTGGTTCTCCCGAGCATTATCGGCAAGAGGTACTAGTCCGCCTCAATGGTACGTTGGCCGTGACAAAAGTGGTATCAAAGTCGGTCGTCCTAGGTATTCTACAAAGCCATGTCTATTACAGTCTTGTTTATTGATGCGTTGTGCACCACATTTATAAGTAGGAGGTACGGGGCATTTAGGAGTTGTCACTTTCTTTTCATTCTTTAGATCGTGCCATAGAACCAAGTGTAATAAGTGGATTGTTTCTAACCTCTAAATTGTTTTGTACAACAAGTATTGCCGAAACCAGGAAAAACATAGGCAAAGGTGAGGAAGTAGACATGGTAGTTGGTATACCATGCCAGTTGAGAGAATGAAATAAGGCTCAAGATGATTCTCTATCGCAGACATCTCCAACTCCTCCAGCTCCTGATGAACCAGGAGGTAGTGAAATTCCCCCAGAACCACCTATCGATGCTACCGTGCAGGATCTGAGAAATGGAGTCCAATTATTGACTCGTATAGTCGTTGGTCAAGGTCAAATACAAGAAGACCCGACTATAGGTGCAGGTGGTGCGAATAGGGCAGCTAGCACGAGGATATGTGACTTCCTTAATTTGGACCCTCCACTCTTCACCGCATCAGATTCTAATAAAGATCCCCAAGACTTTGTTGACTAGATTCAATGCACTTTAGATGTTACGCATGTGAGTGGTATAGAAGCTATTGAGTTAACGACATATAGATTGAGGGGTGTGGCTATATTGTGGTATGAATCTTGGAAGCAATCCAAGGATATAGATGCACCTCCAACTACCTGGAAGGAGTTCAAAGAGGTATTTCTTGACCATTTACATGCCATTAGAAATCCGAGAGGCCGTGCAGATCAGTTCTTGAATCTTAACTAAGAGAAAATAAGCGTGAGGGAGTATAACCTCCAATTTAATTCCCTAGCCAGGAATGCTCCTACTGTAGCTTCTACTATGGCAGATAGAGTTCACCAATATGTGGATAGGTTGGATTCATATCTAGTTAGAGATTGTGCCATTGTTGCTTTGAATAAAGACATGGATATAGTGAGGATACAAGCTTTTGCACAGAAACTAGAGGATCAGAGGCAAAGGAGAAGAGCACAAGAGTTAGAAAGAGGGAAATCCAAGATGGCCAGATATAGCGGCAGTTTATGCCATCCCAAGGTGAGCTTAGGCCTTGGCTTTCTAATAGACCACCCAGGTCATCATCTTCCTACTCTGCAGCCAGTGCTCCACCACAACTCTAAGGGTCTAGAAGTAATCGGTTTAGTCAAAGAAGTGAAGGACAAGGTGCACGGACAACGGGATATTCGGCAGTCCAGCAAATGACTCCTAAGAAGCCTTGTAAATAGTGTGGAAGAAGTCATTTAGGTATATGTCATGTTGGGAAATGCTTGTTATTGGGGTAGTGCGCCTGGCATATGATGAGAGATTGCCCGAGGAGGCGTATGGGTGATATAGCACAATCCACTAGGTCAGTTTGTTGCATTATCATCATCAGTTCCTCCATTTGGTAGGGGTCAACAAGCACCTACAGGTAGTGGAAGAGGTGTTATAGGGGGAGCTAGCTCTAGCGGAGTCCAGAATCGCACTTATGCTCTGGGGAGTCGGCAAAATTTGGAAGCTTCACCTGATATGGTCACAGATACATTATCTATCTTTTCACATAATGTATAAGCATTAATTGACCCTGGTTCTACACTATCATACATCACCCCACTAGTTGTTGGGAAGCTTAAGACAACACCCAAATTATTGAACAAACTATTTGAAGTGTCTACACCAATCGCTGAATCTATTATGGATAGAAGGGTTTATTACGACTGTGTAGTAATTGTTTATGACCGTGACACATTGGCTGGCCTTATTGAGCTAGAAATGGTGAAATTCGATGTTATATTGGGTACGGATTGGTTAGCTTCTAGCTATGCCACCGTGGATTGCCAAACTAAGAGAGTGTACTTTCACTTTCCAAATGAGGCAGTTTTTGAATGGGAAGGCAATATTAGGGCACCAAAGGGGAGGTTTATTTCTTATTTTAAGGTAAGAAGGATGATATCTAAGGGGTATATATGTCATTTAGTTAGAATAAGGGATATGAAGGTAGAATCGCCAACTCTTCAATCAGTTCCAGTAATGAATAAATTTGTTGATGTGTTTCCCAAAGATCTTCTAAGTTTACCTCCAGAATGAGAAGCAAATTTTGGTAGTGACTTACTTCTAGGTACTCAACCTATTTTCATCCCTCCATATAGAATGGCCTCGACAGAATTACGTGAATTAAAGGAGTAGTTAAAAGACTTATTAGAGAAGGGTTTTGTAAGACCTAGGGCATCCCATTGGGGTGCACTAGTGTTATTTGTACGTTAAAAAGATGGCGCCTTGAGAATGTGTATCAACTATCGACAATTGAATAGGGTGACAATTAAGAATAAGTACCCCCTCCCCAGGATTGATTATTTAGTTGATCAGTTACAGGTTGCCAATTTTTTTCAAAAATTGATTTGAGATTAGGTTATCACCAAGTAAGGGTGAAGGAGAAGATATATCTACGACAACTTTCAGAACATGCTATGGTCACCTTGAATTCCTTATTATGTCATTTGGGCTAACGAATGCACCAATAGTTTTTATGGATCTAATGAATACAGTATTCAAGTCATTCTTGGATGTGTTCGTGATAGTATTTATATATGATATTTTGGTATATTCAAGATCAGAAGAGGACCATGCAAATCACTTACGACAGATGTTACAAGTTCTTCGTGATCGACAATTGTATGCTAAGTTTTCTAAATGTGAATTTTGGTTGAACTCAGTGGCATTCTTGGTTCATATTTATCCAATGAAGGAATAAGGGTTGATTCACAAAAGATAGAGGCTGTGAAAGATTTCCAAGGCCAACAATACCCACGGAAGTTCGCAGCTTCCTAGGGTTGGCAGGTTTTTATAGGAGGTTTGTTGAGGGTTTTTCTTCTATTTCTGCACCTCTAATGAAGTTAACAAATAAGGCAACGAAGTTCCAATGGAATGATGCATGTGAAAGGAGCTTCCAAGAGTTGAAAAATAGGCTAACTTCTGCACCATGCTAATACTTCCAGAAGGCATCGAGGGGTATGTAGTATATTGCGATGCTTCAGGAGTTGGCTTAGGGTGTGTACTGACACAATATGGTAAGGTAATTTCTTATGCTTCGAGACAACTACGACTGCATAAGAGAAACTACCGAACACATGACCTTGAGCTAGCAGCGGTTGTGTTTGCTTTGAAAATATGGCGCCACTACTTGTACAGGGTTCACGTTGATATATAAGAGTTTGCAGTACATCTTTAAGCAAAAAGACCTAAATTTAAGGCAGCGGAGATGGCTAGAGCTAGTAAAGGATTACGATGTTGATATACTATACCATCTCAGGAAGGCAAATGTGGTAGCCGATGCTTTGAGTCGTAAGGCAATCACGTATATTGATGATCAGACCGTGGTTAGTCAAGGTGTGGCTAAGGATCTACGTCAACTAGCCGGTTTGGGAGTTCGCCTCCTTGAAACTCCAAAGGAAGGTGTTGTTGTGCATAATGCTGTAGAATCTTCATTACTAATAGAGGTGAAGGAAAAATAGTTCAAGGATCCGGTTCTATGACGGCTTAAGGAAAAGGTGAATCAGGGTACGATGAAAGGCTTTGAACTTGCACAAATTGAAGTACTTTATTGCCAAAATCGATTATGTGTGCCTGATATTAATGGACTAAGGAGGATAATAGAAGCAGCTCATCATTCAAGATATTCCATCCATCCGAGATCAACTAGGATGTATCATGACCTGAAGGGAATGTTTTGGTGGGGAGGAATGAAAGAAAACCTTGTAGAATTTGTGGCTCAATGTCCAAATTGCCAACAAGTCAAAGTAGAGCACCAAAAGCTAGGAAATTATATGCAGTGTATAGAGCTTCCAACATGGAAGTGGGATATGATCAATATAGATTTTGTTACTGGGTTACCTCGCTGATTTCAGAAGTTTGACTCCATATGGGTAATAGTTGATAGACTGACAAAGTTAGCATACTTCTTGCTGGTACAGAGTGATTATGCAGCTAAAGAGTATGCAAAATTATATCCTAAAGAGATAGTTAGGCTACATGGAGTCCCAATCTCCATTATATCTGATCGGGGAGCTTAATTTACTGCAAAGTTTTGGAAATCATTCCAAAGGAGTTTAGGTACACAAGTGGGATTGAGTATAGCTTTCCACCCTCAAACAGACGGTCAAGTAGAACGTACCATTCAGATAGTTAAAATGTTGCGTGAAACGACCACAAAAGTGCCCGAAAATGAGCCCCGAAAATGCCCAAAATCGTAATTTCTATATATCTCAAAATTCGTGCGCTATTTCAAAAATCCGACTTCATATTCTCGTTCAGGGGGCAAAATTGAGTGGAAAGTGGGTCTAACCCGAATTTTAAAACGAACGCAACAAAATTCAAATTTTTTAAAGTGGACAAAATTCCAGTGTCCAGGCTTGCCCCTAGTGCGACGAGCCAGGAGCGCGGAGTGCCTCATTGTTTTGGTCAATTTTTGGTGATCCGGTCCAAGGCTTTTGGGTCTTGGGACTAAGTCTTCCCATACATGAAAATACTTATACTTAACCTTACTTCACCCTAATATCATACAAGACATTTCCTAATACTCTCTCAAATACTTAGGCAAATATTTCACCCAATTCAACTGTCCTAAACTCACTTCCGGATCTCAAGAAACTCATTCTAGCTTCAAACTCTCATTCAAATCTAAGTCAAGCTTATTTATGTCATTTAAGACCATTTTGGGTCCTCTACATCAAGCAAAGTTCAAAGGAATTTGTGTTGGCTAAGTTTTGCACAAGTACCGGTAGGAGGGTCAACTTTAAAGGGGCATATCTCTTAGCACACTAAGAAAGGGGTGGCCCACGACAAACCAAATAAGATCTCTTTGAATTATCTTCACAACGCACTTCATTTCACCTTATTTAGAGTTTGGATGAAGAAGCTATGCCCGTTTTCATAGAACTTGTATGTGGATGGGTATATAAGGGTTTTTGCCAAATTCTGCCTCATTAATGGTACTCAGTAAATTTACCCATTTCTATTCGTATTTTGGGAATTCCTATGCTATGTTAACACCTCCCAAAGACCTAACCCTATTCCTAAAGATCAAATTCACTCCTCCCAATTGGAATACACTCTGAAATTGTCTCAAAAGCTTCCATCAAAACCCCAATACAAATTCAAGGAAACTCAAGAGCAAGCTTTGGATTCCAAGACCCACATCCAAACTTTAATTCCTTCACAACTCAATTTCAAGAACTTCAAGGTCTAAGGTATGTAGGTTTCATCCATGGGTACCTTTCACCCATGGAGTCCAACTCTTCATTTTCATGAAAATTGCATGTTTTCAAGTTGTATTACTTATGGGTATTGCTTAATATGAATTATGATTACAAATTGTATTGGGTTTTAATGAAATGTTGATTGGAAACACATGTCTACCTATTTCAAGATTATATTATGAGATGGTTTGTCTATTGTGACTACTATGGACTATTATGAGACTTGATAATTGATTTCAATGTATATTGCATGATGGTATTACCAAGTGTTGGTGGACTGTTTTACTTCAAGATTTCTTTCATGATTTCACTCTTGAATTGCATGGTTTTACACTAGAATTACACACCCACCAAGTGTGTGATAAAATGGCCTTTCAAGGATTCTTTAAGTTTTAATGACCTATTGGTCGATTGATGGTTCAAGTAACTCTATGATGATTTTGAACTTTCTAAAGATGTGTTTAAGTCATGAAAATGTTGATGATGTTGTGGGGCCGGATTAAGCCCCTTTCTCAAAGATTTTACCTCTTGTGAGCCTTTGATGTGGATGTTAATGCAAGGGTGATGTTGATGATGATCCATTCTTATGATTGATGATTAGCTCACCATTTGAGGTCAATAATGTTAAAAGCTACTCGTACATGATCCATGGCTAAGGATTTATACTTATAGCTACAAAATAAAATTAATCGTAGCTTCAATGATAATAATTTTGCCATGAAAAATATACTCGCAGCAAATTATTTTATCCTTGTGTCACGATAAACAAAATTTGTTGCTATCTTTGCTTTAGGAGCCACGAGGTGTAGTATTGTGGAAAAAGATTCAATTTATTTGCCACGAAAATATATACTTGGTTGCTAGTTCTATAATTAATCTCGTGGCAATAATACTCATATTTAGTTATGAATTAAAAATATTCATAGTTATAGCTTAATGTATTTGCCACAAATATTCTCATATTGTAGCTAAAAATTCATGCCTTTAACCATGAAATATATATCATTGTAGCTTTTAGAAAAAATTGCTACGAAAAATTAAATTTTTTAGCTATGTCATTTATACGTGGCAATTATAAGAATTTATGTATAGCTACAATTTCAAAATTTCATAACTAAAATTCCACACTACATTGTCACAAGATAAAAGTTATGGCTCTTTTTTTTTTGTACTGAAATAAATATACATACATATTATTATTTTGTGTGGCAATATCTATATTTTGCTACAAATCTAAAAAATTGTAGCGATTAATTCATATAATATAGTTGAAATTTGACATGAAACTTATAAAAATAGTGCAAAATACATAACATTATATAATGAATACAATATTAGAGAAAAGACTTAACAAATCTTCAACAACGTTATTCAAAATAGTAAAATATTATTTTACTCTAATATATTCTTTTGCAAGAAAAAATAAAAAAAAATTCCTGTCAATTTGACCTGATGGTTTCATCACTCCTTCATAAGTTGCAATAAAATTAAAAATCGCATAAGAAAAGGACACAATACAATATCCAATTTAATTTGAATATAATTCTTTTTAAAAGAAATACATATTTGCGAAATCAGTGATATATAAAGAAATATATTTATAGGAAAAAGTTACTTACAGTTAGAGAATCATTTGATTGTCGACCTTGAGCTTCAGTCATCATTTGAAAATTTTCCCCTATTTTCTATTCAACTTTACTAATTTATTATCTGTTTCTTTCTTCATTTCTTCAATCTGTTCCTTAGCTTTATTGACTTCTTCCACAAGTGATTAAAAGTGACGTAAAGTGAAAAAGAAAAGAACAATCAGATGAAATGACATAAAGGTTTTTTTAAAAAAATAAAAAAGAGAAAGAAGGATGAACATACCTGCAAGCAAGATGACAATCAATAGATGAAATTGGTATAAATATTAAAATAGGCAAAAAGTTGAATTTTAGAGTTATTGCACTTCCTATTAAGTGCTAGTCTTATAAGGTTTTTAACTTATTAAAATAGGAAAAGAAATATACTATTTATGTATAAAATAATGAGAGGGAAATCTTTTGGAGGAACTTTTTTGTTAGACCCCGTAAATATTTTAATTGAGGTAAAATGGTTACATGGAAAATTTCGTAAATATGGTATAAATTGCACT
>JAPFFP010054529.1:0-29178 GCA_026153255.1 Solanum medicagineum | reverse complement strand
GATTGCCAAGGTGTATCTATTGGCTTTTAATGCTAGTTTTATCCCTTACTATGTTGTAGATAAGTATTTGGAAGAAGTAAAGGTTATCTTGAGATAGTAACAAGATTCGATGACGAGGTATGTAAGGTTACTTAACTCCGTATTGTTTGGCATGAAACAAAGATACTTCCTTGGTACACAAAAGGCATCTACCAACTCCGACACAACTACTAACCGTGTCTCCACTCCTTAATATGTTTACATGATGCCATATATAGTCATCTTCAAATCTTCATATATACATGAATACCAAGTTACATGAGTTCCGGTTACAAAATAAAGTTCACGAGTTATTCCATTTCATATGCATTTCATCAGTTGTGTAGTGTACTCCTTTCATTATCATATTGTTTTGTATGATCATCCACATGTCATATGCTACATATACAGTCTTACAGCTCCAACTTTATGGCCACAAAAGAATCATCTCAAAGGTAATTGAAAGATAAAGTATATAGTTCTGGTAGGTGGTAGCCCCGAGGGGTTGAGTATAACCTAGCCAGGGAACGATCCTATCAAATGGGAGGTAGCCCGAGGGGTTGAGTACAACCTATCCAGGGATAAACCCGATACTGTTTCACCATTGATAAGTTGGTCATGCGTTTTACAGCTGTCCACAGATTATACAGTAAAGGTAAAGTAATATAAAGAATGTAAAGTACATGATTCCACCGTATAACTAAAGGTAGTCCACATCTTACACCAGTACATGGGTTCATTTGAGTTATTACTTTACATACAGTATATCCTGCCTTACATGCTCAGTACATTATCTCATACTGACGTCCCATACGGGGGACCTGCATTTCATGCTGCAGGTACAGGTGCTAGTATATCTCCCCAGTAGGAGTACAGGATATTCAGCTGCTGTCACCATGCTCCAGGTTGCTTCGGGGCTTTCTATATGTCTAGAGCTTATGTTCAGATTGTACAGTTAGTTGAGGCGAGGCCTGTCCTGACCCTTATTAGATATTCTTCTTTATTTAGAGGCTTTGTAGACTATGTAAAGTAAAAGTGAGGTCATGTATCGTACTTTAGACACTTTGGCCCAACGACCTAGTCATATGCATTTCCTTTTGGTTTATTATCACTGTTTATCTACTTTAAGGCATGTTAAAGGTAGAAATCACGTATAATATTTATAGGAAGAGCATAGTTACAAGTTGGTTCTCCCGAGCCTTATCGGCAACGGGTGCCGGTCCGCCCTAACGGGATTTTGGGGCATGACATCTTACTTCACCCATACATCATATGAACAATAAATCCAACAAGCAAACATTTTTCAAGAACACATTCACATGATCATGTCATAATTCAAGTGAACATATTCAAACACTATGACAAGCATAAAATTGGGCAAAGCCCAAAACCAGTTTATCATTGTGCAAGAAATCCTTCATTCATGAACCTATACCAACTCAAATATACCCCCTATTTCGATACTCCAAAAAAAAAACCAAAATCAACAGTAAATCATTCATTCATGCAACACAGGGTTTATGAGGAACTCTAAAGTCCTACCCACTAGGTTCTTGATAAGATTTTCAAACCTTTAAGTATGATCTTCACATTATAAACCCTATTCACTTCTTACACAAAGGCTCTCTTCAAAAGAACTAAAATAAGGGAAAAAATATATCTTTTTAGTAGTGAGACATGATGAAACCATCAATGATGCCCTTTGATGAATATTCCCAAACCTTTTTGTGAGAAATTTTCAAAGAAAAGCAAAGGGAGGGGTATTGGTGTGCAAGGAAAGTGAAAAGGAGAAAAAGTAGAAAATTAAATGGCCAAGGCATTTGAAAAGCCTTAATTAGGTCAGTGAGCGTACGTGTTTGGCGACACTAAGCCACACCACTTAGCACTATTAGCGCTACTTTGAGTGTGCTAGGAACCGACCATTTTAAAGTGAACTTACCTTGCCTTACACCCAGAAGTATGGTGAAACTGACATCGCTAATTGGAATTGGTGATTCCCCGATTGGACATTTTTCTAGCCAGATTAGACAACACCTCAAGAGTCACCTCTCGACTCAAAGGGCGGTCGAATCGATGATCACCAATATGGCTCGGTGATATGCAAGTAATCCCACTTGGTCACCCACATTAACTTTCCACTCCCATTTTTGTCTTTATCTACCTTGCACCATTCAATACCAATTATTCGGACATGAAAGTAGTAAAATACTCACCTTGGGTTGCCTCCCATGCAACGTTTTACTTATTCTCATGGTATGATGTTATTCCTCTTCACTTAAAGTTACCGCCAATTGACCTATAAATGACATTATTCGAGGATCATCCCCGGGTTTCAAACCATTGCATATATTAAAACAAACTCCTCATCATTTACTCTAAATTTTAGATATCTACTCTCACCATCTACCAGCTCGCCCAATGGCTAAGAATGGCCTCCCCAAGATTATTGGTTGTATCCACCTCGCAATCCAAAATCACAAAATCTGTAGGGAGAATGAATTTGCCCACCTTCACCAAAACATCGTGTGAAATTCCCACTGATCGTTTGATAGATCGACCAGCCATGAGTAGTTGCATTGTGGTTGGTGAAGGGATTTCCATGCCCAATTCCGTAAATATAGATAAGGGCATGAGATTTATACTTGCCCCTAAATCTAGCACTTTGCTGAAATTTGAAGCTCCTATTGTGCATGGAACGGTGAACGCCCCTGGGTCATTGTTCATTGTCACCATTTCTTGCATCAAGATATCACTGCAATTATGAGACGCATCAATTGTCTTTTGCTCAAGAATATTCTTTATAGTCACCAACTCTTTATGAACTGAGTATATCTTGGCATTTCAATCAACAGTTCCATGAGCAAAATATTTATTGACAATGAATTGAATATAGAAATGAACTTTTGAAACTTAACATCCTCCTCTTTCTTCTTCAACCTTTATGGGCATGGAGGATCATGTTTAGATTGAGGTGCTTTCGGCCTCATAGAAAGACTTGAATTTTTGGGGAGCGTTTTCTTGGCTTTGCCTCATTATCCCCACTCTTCACTTGCTTATTACTCTTGGGATTGCTGAGAACATCATCATCTACAACCTGAGCTTTGTGCTCATGTTCTTCCACCTCAATCGCATCTTCTTTTTCTTCCACCTCTTTCAAAACTTCATCAACAACAAGTGATGATCTAGTGCCTTCCACCACCTTTCCGTTACGAGTATTATGGCTAAACACTTCTGGTCATTCCCTTTGGGTTAACCACCATGTAGGCTTCTTTTTTTGTTGATTTAGATGAGCTGAAATATTCCCAAGTTGAGTCTCAAAATTTTTAATGGATGCCAAATGTGGTATCACAATTTCACTTAGCTGACAAAATCAGACTTCATCTCCTTTAGGACCTTATTATATGCTTCCACCTTACATAAGATTCGAGAAAGCATATCCTTGATTCAAGGATTCTCTTGATTAACCACTAGTTCAATAGCCTTCACCCAACATGAGGTTGAATCTACCTATCTCCATAATGGTTCCTCCAACCCCTAACTTGAGCTTGATCAGTCCATGGATGATCTTGCCATTCAGAGTTGTTATTCTAATCTTGATTCCTCTGTGGCCTTGGAAAGGACGGCCGAGAACCTACCATTTGGTTTCCCTGATAATGAACTTCTTCGTTGAAACCACCTTCAAATATGCACCTTTGAACATCACATCTCCAGTAGCTCCCACAACATTAACACTTTTATGATTTCCTCCTATGAAATGCTTGGTCTATAAATCAAGACGGGTTAATACCTTAGTGATCATGCTCAAACAGTACCTCCCACTTTGAGGATAAAGCAATCGTTGTCAAATATAAAACCTAATCATAGGTTAGGGTTGAATCCCAAGGGAATACGGGGTTTTGCTGCATTGATTCACTAACAAATGTTTAAGGTATCAAATAACTCTATTCTCAATAAAGGGGGGGGGGGTTTGTAACTATATATAGTAAAGTAAAACTGTACTAAGAAAATTTAGAGAGAATAAAATTTGGAGAGTAACTTGGGAAGTTGTGTTCCCCATGATTCACTAACTCAAATACCCTAGACAGCACCACCCAATTAGGACATTGCCTGCAGGACGGTGACTTAAGTTCTACAAACCCTTTGGCAAAGTTGAAGGTCGAATTTCACTATGGCGCGTGGCCGGCTACCATAGTGTGCCAACTAACACTTACCTATTGTCCCAGTCAACCTCTCCTTGGTCGGGTTTGGTTTACTAGACGAGAACATATCAATTGAATCCTGTTACCCATTTCCTTTTCCTGTTTATCACTATCTTGATCGGGATAATGACACTAGGTGGGGTTTAATGTTGCCCAGCAATAAGCAACAAGAAAAATGAAGGAAAATGGACAATACATGCAAATACCTAGTTCAAAAGGTGCAAATAATCCAGGTTATTAAGCTACCTACTCATGGTTCCCACAAACCCAAGTTGTGGGTGTTTAGCTACTCATAACTTGCGCAAGAAAACAAACAATGAATGAAACAAACATAGTTGAGAAATTACCCTAGAAGAATGAAGAACAATAAATCCACCTTTGAATTTGGATTCATAAGATTGAATGGTGAAATTAATCTACAACTGATTCCAATCTCCAAATTTTGTGTCTCAAAGTGAAACCCTAAGAAATCTAAAAACTCTCCCAGAAAAAAATTGATTCTAAAACCCTAACATATAGTAGTTATACTATTTACAAAAAGGTCCTTAAAATAATTAGAAAATCTAGTCGGCAGCTGCTACGACTCGTAGGGTGAGCTACGAGCTGTAATCGGGCTTTTGTGGTCAGCACTTTGCATTTTTTAATTTACTGCCATGATTCACGTATATGAGTCATAGGCTGGTATACAACTCGTAGTGCCTTCTCATAGTCTATCCTTGCATTTCTTGGTCCAAATTTAGCCAAGATTATTAAATGCTATGAGGCCCCCTTCTACGAGTAGTAGTAAGGACTACGACTCGTACCTGGAGCTCATATGGATGAACTTCAAATTCTCAGATTTTGGTTATGGAAATTGTTAATTGCAATGATCATCCCCTATGAATAATAGCTTGTGCTACGAGTCGTAGTGGGTCTCTTAAATCCTTAAAATCGACTAAGTCTACTACTTTTCCCCAAAATCAAGCCCTTGTATTTTTTGCAAAAATAAACACAAAAACACAAAAAACCATAAAAATTTGCATTGAGAACACACAAAATTCCTTGTTTCACGCATCAAATATGCTGTATTTTCAATACTGTCAACTTAAAATTTTTGCTTGTCCTCAAGCGACAACTCAATCTAGATAGATAATCGCAATACATAACAATCAACTTACTGGTATGTACCTTATTCAATTTTCACTCAGGTACCCGTAATAGCATTTTAAAAACATGATCATGTAACTAAGCAAATCACAACATATTAACTCATTTGACAATCCAACTGTGACAAGTTAAGGAGCTTCAACAATTCACATTCACTAAACCAGTCAAATGCTAACTATGCAATGCAAATGCCCTCATAGACAAGAAGTCCCTTTTTAGACACTCGAGATGATCTCAAAAGATGCTCTTGGGACTGTGCAAGCATACTCACTCTCAGAAATGAGATTTAGGCATGATAACCAATACCATAGACTTTCCTATATACTCACACCCCGGACTGTTGACTGATTTGATTAGGATCACTTAAGGACTTCATAGGCTTGTAACATATGTTCATGGGGCTTTGGTGTAGCATTTTGGGTATTTAGTAACTAAGGGTGAACCTCGAGCTATGCTTTTTAACACTTTCACCTTAATAGCTCACCCATTCTCAAGTTGTCCTCCCTTACTCCTTATTTCAAGCTTTCCGAATAATTTCTCTTTATTTTTCAGCTTGTGCCTTATTTTCAAAGTTGTTTTTCTTTTTTCTCAACTCATACTAAGGCATCTTTTTCTCTTTTTCTCTTACCCAGTACATGACTTTCTACTATTTCTCTTATTCCCAACTCACTACCTCACTTTTGCTATTATTCCACAACATAGGCCACCCTCAACTTATGCTTTTAGCCTGAGGTGAAGTGCACAATATCCAATCCCCAAACCAGGGCCATTTTTGGTAGCCACCCTCAACTTAGGCATTGTGGTTTAATCAAGGTTCACAATGTTCAAGGATATACCAGGGCAAATGTCGAGGAATTTCACTAGATAAGGTTAGGCTAGCTAGGTATTAAGAAAGAAAATGTACATGTTAGGCTCAAACATTAGGAACAAAGGATACATCATAGTTTTGGTGGTCATTTTAGGTTAAGTGGACTAATAAGAACAATGTCTTAAGATCCTTTCCTAATCCAATTAATCCACAATCCAACTTAGAATAACAGGGCAAGTTCTGAATTAGAGGAAAACATATGAATCTAGCAACTTAGGCTCACACTCACATGGCACTGCATACATTATCAACGAAAGACTCTAAGATAATGCTTTTTAACTCAACTTACCCTCACTTATCATAACAAACATTGTCACACACCTAAACATGCTTGGTTGCAAACTAACTATAAATTAATTTTTTTTTGTGGGTGTCATGTTTCAAACAAAACACAAAAACATGCTATATGCCAGAAATATTGGTACTATATGCTATAAATACTATCTAAATATCCAAAACATGCCACTGAAAGTAAATATCCACGCGAAAAAAGAACACAGACAAGAAAGCCTCGAGATCAAGAAATGGGGTAGTTATGGACCCAAGCTACTCAGACTTCATTGAGGCCCATAACAACCCACACCCCATCAATGCATTGTCCCGAATACACAAAATTAAAAAGCAAAATACAACATAAGGGGTCAAAAAGCATACCTGGGCACCAAAGTGCTAGTGTGTAGCTGAGTCTAGCCACCGTCCTACTATGGGTGGTCTGCTCAGCAGTAGTCACCTGTTCTAATTCCCAAGCTCATCATATATCCTCCTCTTGTCTCAATCTCCTCAAGATAAGCTCGAGCTCCTCCTCTTTTGTCATCCCCTCCTAAAATAGTATAACATAGGGATCATCATCCGGGTGGGGTCACTTCTCGTGGAAAGGCCGAATGGGCTCATCAATAGTAAATAAATCAACCACCGGCACCGGAGTTATAGTCGCTGGTAGTGCAATCGGTTCCCTGAGTTCCTCTGTCATGTCATCTTGGATTTGCTAGATCTCTGCCTGGATAGTCGAAAAATCTAAAGGCCAGTCCTCACTCAATCATTTTTGTACCCTCTCCTCAAAGGTATCAATACAGGCATCCATGGTAGAGATACATTCCTGAATAGTAGAGATTGTGAATGCCTTCATCCGACCCTCCGAGTCTGACATGGTCTGGCAAACCCTTGGCTTGATCTAATGAACAAGCTGAATCAACTATGACCCAGCATGTGATAACCTCTACACCAAGGGCTTATAGATGTGGGGGACGCGTGGAGCATTCACGCGGTAGTAGCCTATGAAGTCCTGGCCTTTGGAGCAGGGATAGAAGTAAAGGCCCCCCTATCCTCATCTGCCATGGGCTGGGGGGCCTTTCCTCATTAGTAGCAATCGTGGCGGTAGTAGTCAGTGAACCCTCGGGCAGTGGTGTTGGGGTTAAGATCTCACACATTGGTGGAGGCTGTGCTCACTAGAGTGCCATCGGGTTATCTTTAGCCTTGATCAGGCTGGGATCTAATGCACGTTGGGCCTCAATCAATTGGTCCAGGTAGTACAAAATCTCCATCCTTAGCTCTAGGCAGAACCTGCATATCAAGTAAGGGAATAGGATGAAAGTAGACCTCTTTAGTGCGGCCTCATGAATCTGCTTGGCAAAGAGGTAGGCTTAGTCAATATCATAGCTTGCGAAGATGCTGGCAACCAAAATTGCAAGCTTCGACGTCAGAGTATTATCAGCAAGTGTTGGCTAGATACATTGAACAACTGCCCACCAAGACTTGGAAGGGAAACTAAGTGAAGCCTTGACAATAGGCTCTGAGTGAGTGGCGACCGATGCAGGTTTTGGACCTTACTCAGCAATATACTTGGCTACCCATCTCATCAAAGTGGCTCATCGCTCTGGATCATTCATCACAAGTGGGTCCCTCATCTGCCCCACCTAGTAGTTAAACTCTATGGTGGATCTATGAGTAGGGAACTCCGGTCGAAATAACATCCGCTAAAATGGTGGCCTCGAATATATCCAACTATCGGCCCCTCACTCTTGTCTTAGTCAGTCTGGGCTACGCGAGAGGCTACTTCCTCTTGGGAAGAGTACTCTAGATAGTGGCTGCATATGAGGCACAAAATCCCTCACTATGGTCCTGGAGTATCATCCAAGTGCATGTGTAAGCCACTAAAGCCCATACTGAATCATCATGTCCTGGAGGCTGGGGACACTGTCTAGTCTGTTTAATATGACCCGAGGCTCCTCAAAGATGGAGCAGGCTGGATCACCCCCCTCTCTCTACTGCATGCCCTCCACATATATCTCCTAGATGCCCTCGACGCACCAACGGCTATTAAGGGCATCCGATGTAGATGTTGATGATTAGGGTGTAACGGAGGAATCTATCTCTGATCCATCCTCAAAGCCTCCCTCAGTACTAGACTCCTTTCAAGATGGAGTCATTTGTGGTAAACTACTCTTGTCGTTACCTTCTCCTTAGACTAGGGAGTGCAGGCAACAAGAGCCTGAGTCTGCCCAGCTCTAACAATGGCTCTAGTTTATGGTCGAGTCGCATCTGGGTTCAGGCTGACAACCAGCACCTCTAGTGAGCCACTTAGTGTAATGGCCTGCTCATCAACCAAAGGCTCATTTTTGAGCCTCCTCTATATGGCCCTGATCTCATTACGTTTTGATTTTGAGGTCACAGCACCTGAAACCTAAACATATATGCACCATGGTTAGCCCCACAAATCAATGATTGTGATGCAAAAATCATCTAAATTATGTTGCAGAAGGATTCTATGAAAGTACCTTTACGGGTCGTAATGTATATTTGCGGGTCATTGAGAGATTCATGAAATAGTGGTTCAAACAATTTTTGTTATTGGAAAAGTCTGCGAGACCATGTATGACTCGTAAAGTGGTTTAGGAGTCGTAGACTGGATCGTAGAGATTTTTAGCAAGTAATTAATTCCAGGTAGGGATCTATGAGTCGTAACGTGATTTATGACTCATAAAAGGTCTCCTTTGATGGATATTCAGAAACATCAAGTTTCTAGAATCTTGTGTGAAGGGCAATTACGACTTGTGGAATAATCCACGCGTCGCAAAGGCCACTAATGGACTAGAAAACTCAGTCACCTAAGTTTATAAGCCCATCACATGGACCCCAAATGACTTTTTCAACAAATATATTACTAGCAACTAAGCAAAAGCACATGCACTCACATGATTTCCATACCACAACCATTATCCCCAACATGTTCTACACACACACCCCCTCATTGAAAGTGATTACGGATGATTTATCCTACAATTTCAACCATTTATGATTGATTTCAGCAAGATCATGCGCCTATATCATCACCTACCAATTCATAACACAATCATTTATAACACATGGTGAGTGACTTAATAGGCACAAACAACTATCCAAAACATTCACACAAGGACAAAGTGCCCAATTCCGGAGTTAGACAATTATTCAAACATGGGCAACCTAATTTCAACTAAGACAAATAAATTTAACATGGGTTTTATTTCCAACCACCATTCCCAACAAAATTTCAAAATCAATCATACAATATAAGGAAAATTAAAGGTTTTAATTTAAAAAAAAAACTTACCAAGATTTGTGATTAAGTTGAAGAAGATGAAAGACGTGACTAGGCGCGAAACCCTAGGCTACCAAAAACTTGCCAAAAATAAGTGTATAGTGGTCGATGGTGGTCGTATTTATGAAGGAGAGGGGTTGGTCGAGTTCACTTTGTAATTTAGGTCAAGAATGGAGTCAAAATAATTTGACCCCATTATTGATACCTTGACAGGGTCAATTGAAAAGTTAATGGTCCTGGAATCTATGAAACCCTGACTATGGACCGAAGAGTGGTTTATAGCTTGTAAATTATGGTTTCATAGAACATCCAAACCCTAGATTTTGGGACTAGGTTTCACAGACCAATTTACGAGTAGTAAGGTGATTTACGACTCATAGAGTTGGTCGTAGAGGCTTCAACACTTAGCAAAATTTTTTTGAAACTTACCTTGGGTCGACGAACCCTATTCACAAGTCGTAGTTTGATCTATGGGTCATAAAGTTGGCTCGTTGACTGGAGTGCAAATTTTTATGCTCACTAATAATCTCGACGAGATGGGGTATGGGTCATAAAATGTATTATGGACCATAGATCCAGTCATAGAGTCACTTCTTGATGCTCTTTTTAGCCAAAATGGCTGATTCAGTCCTGTACTTGCACACTTTTCGTAGAGCACAATATTACCCTATATGCAAGTAGCCAAATGTCCACAATTACAATTAAAATACAAGAAAAAAAACTACCTATGAATCCAAAATTGAAAATAACCCTATAACTACACTATTACAACAAAAACCTTGGGTTGCCTCCCAAGTAACGCCTACTTTGTTATCGCGGCACAACTTGGAGAAATTGGTTACTCAAACTTCACTAATTACCTAGGTTTCACTCTTCAAATCATTTGGAGGCTTCACGGACTTAAAGATACTGAAGATGACTTATTTGTCATCAATCTAAACCTGAGTTGACCGACTTCCATATCCTGTAATTCTCGTTCAGTGGCTAGCAATGATCTTCCCAAGATGATTGCGACGTCAATGTCAACTTTACAATCTAGGATCACAAAGTCTGTAGGGAATATGAACTTGTCAACTTTGACCAGCACATCATATAGTATCCCCATAGGCTTCTTCATTGTGCAATCAGTCATCAACAACCGCATGCTTGTTGGTGTAGGGGCTCCCAATGCAAGATTCTTGTAGACCGCAAGGGGCATCAGGTTAATGCTGACTCCTCGATTAGATAGTTCCCTTGCAAACTCCACATCTCCAATGGTACAGGGTATGGTGAAAGCACATGGATCTTCTCACTTCTAAACTAAATACCTCGTAGCAATAGCACTGCAATGTTGAAGCTCTAAGGAGAGCTCCTGACTCACAATGCACTTTTTCATGACCAAGTTGTTCATGTACTTAACATACCCCGACTTTCTCTCCAATGCCTCAGTGAGAGAGATGTTGATGGATAGTTGTTTCTACATAGAGAGAAAGGGCTTGAATTTTCATCCCTACCTCTTTTTGATTCTTTGGAGGAAGGGGGGAGGAGGTCTAGGAATGGACTTCAACTTCTGTGGCGCATCAACAACTTCACTCACCCCTTCCTTGCAACAATAATCTCCTTCATCTGCATCTTTGGCCACAACCGCCTTCTCTCGAACATCTTCCTCATCAACTGACATGGGAGGATCAATGGTACTCTTGCCACTAAGTAGTGACCGCCATACACTACGTTTCATTTTTAGGATATTGAACTGTCTTGCTAGTTAGTGTGCCCCTCTGAAGTTGATTAAGTTGAGTTGACACTTGATCGAGCTATTGTTCCAGCTGTTTGCTAGCCACAGAGTGAAACTCTATTTTCTGATTTATACTCAAAATCTCTAATTTCATGCCTCTCAGAGTCTCATCTTGTGGCTCAACTTTCTTAAACAGGCGATCAAACATATCCTTAATTCTGGACCTACTTGAACCTATATTATGATTATACGGTGGCACATAAGGACTTTCTGAAGCTTTCTTTGCAACCCTAATCAGCATCTCTCTCTGGACCCCTGCTCCTGTCATAGTAACCTCTATGGTTGTCCCTATAAGCTCCATATCGATTGCAGTTCCAACCTTTGTTTCCTTAACCTTAGCACCAGTAATCCTTGTTGGACCCTTAGGCGTTGGTCTAGAATCCCCCCCCCATCGGATTGGCAACAAAATACGCATCCTCATGAAAGTATGGCTCATCATATATGGGTGCACGTAGAGGGTGATGAACCACTACACTCACTCGCTCTTGGTTCCGCTTCATCATCACCTCTATATCTATCTGAATCTGAGCAAGTTGTTGCATGATTTACTCATTGATTTTTCCTTGCTTGGGACCCACACTAACAACATATGAACTTTTAGTGGCTGATCTATCTCGCTACCCCCATGCATGATTAGTCTTGACTACTCTTTCCATTCGCTCCGTGATCCTTGAAAGTGGTTGATCTAAGAACATGCCCCCATGATTGTGTTAGGACAAGCCTAGTTGTTCTCATCAAGGGCACGGTAGAAGATTCCCTCTAAAGCATCATCAACTATCTTGTAGTCAGGGACGCTTCTCAGATATTTGGTGAACCACTCCCAAGATATGCTTATTGAATCACCAGGAAGTTGCTCAAAGTTTTTGATCTCTTCTTTCAACTTGAGTTTCTTCAGTCTAAGGAATTACCCCTCCAAAAAGGCCTTCTGGCAATCTTCCCAATTGGTAATCAAACTCTGCAGGAGCTCAGATAGCCATAATGTTTTAGTTCCCATAAAAAACACGGGAAGAAATAAAGCCTTACAACATCCATATAAAGATTCTGTGTTCCCATCACACTCTTGCAGATGGATGCCACATTGTGTAGGTGTCTATGAGGATCCTCCGATGGTAAGCCCGCAAATAGCCCACGGTTCTGCTGTATCTGAAGGAACCCACTCGAGACTGTGAACTTTGTGTCTGCGTGTAGTGGTGGCAACATAATAACTCTAGTTACCTCCATGGCTGTAGGATTTAGTCTGTATTGATTTCATTGATAAGCATTGGCATTAATGTGCAGAGGTAGTGGAGCGATGTCCTCCAAAGGAGGTGGGTTCTCATTCTCAGCATCCTCATTGTTATTCCTTTTCAGAGCTGCATTGGCCACATTACTAGCGTTGTATTTGGCCATTCTTATCAGCATTTTGTGGCTTTCTAGATCCAACAAAGTTAGGGGATTGCCTTGACTCCGTGTGTTGGGCATACACTATACTTATACCCTGAAAAAGAACAAAAACAATAAACAAAAGTAAAATAAGGGAACTAAGATTAACACCCGAATTACTCATAAATTCACTAAGTCTATCTTTATTCCCCTGCAACTGCACCAAAATCTTGATGTCGCCGAAGTTACAACTCCTTTTTAGAGGATAAAATGGTCGTTGTCAAGAAATAGAACCTAACAAAGGTTAGGGTCAAACCCACAGGGAATGTATAGACTCAAGAGGATTCATTGATTGGGATTCGAATGGTTAACCAACTTACCTCCACAAAAGGGGGAGGTTTGCAATAATCAATGAGAAATGTAACTAAACTAACTATGACAAGACAAAGGTCAGCATTTGTGTTCCCCATGATTCCCCAACTCAGTATCACTGGATAACCTAATTCTTTTCTACTGTATAGCATGTAGGATGGTAAGTTATTAACCTCACCATCAATCCAATCCTGTTAATAAATTTGTTTTCCTATTCATTATACCTTGGTCCAGTCAGTAACACTAGGCAGGTTCTAATTTTGGCCACCACTAGAAAACATGCAAAACAAAAAGAGTTAATACATGCATATACACCTTCCAAGAATCATGAAATATTTGATTTTACTTTGTTAGTTATTCATGGTTCCAAGAACCCTATTTGTGGATTTTTCTACTCATGCTATGTGTAGATACAATAATTATGAATTAAGAAAACATAATAGAACACTTACACAATAGAATTAAGAACAAGCAAATCCAACTTCAATAAGAATCACAAGCTTCAAGATAAAATTCAAACACAAGTGTTCTCAAAGACTGTCCAATATGATCTTAAAGTTTTCTCTCTCTAATTACTGAGATCTCTGGTTACTAGGTGAAAACTTCTAAGAAATAACCTAAAAACCCTATTTATAATAATTAAAATTCAATTCCTAAATAAAATAGGAAAACTAATCGGCATGCCATATGAAAGGTATTTACTGGCTGTATTGCATTCCACGGCCAGTAATCATTGTCTCATACTAAGTTGCTGAAAATTTTGGACTTCAACTCCACGACACCACTTTATGACTCATAAAGTGATTCACGACCCATAAAGTGGGTTTCTTCTGATGAACTCCTGATAGTCCAAGTCTCTGATCCTTAGACTACGAACTGTCTTCTATGACTTGTAAAATCTTCTATGGCTCATCTGCATGTTCGTTGAATAAACTTCACAAAATGGCCCTTCAGTGGAATTGTTCACCAAACCACCCTACGGCCCATAAAAGGTCTTGTATAACAGCAAAGATCAGTAACTTTTCTAATTTTCCGCAAAATCAAGGCTAACCGGTAATCCTACAAATATAAACACAAAAACACATAAAACCAACTAACATCGCATTGATAACACACAAAATTCCAAGTTTTAAGTATCATATGGTTTGTTTTGGCAACACATCAATGTGTAATCCTAATGTTTCCTCCATACCTGATAAAGAGTGGTCTATTTGGCAAGGTAAAGCATCCTCACTGAGACGACCCTAAAAATTGCCAAAAATTGTGCCTTGGAATGCCTGGAATTTTAAATTCCACATATCTCAGAATCCATGTGCAATATCAAAAATTTGACTACATATTCTTGTTCAGGGGGTCAAAATTAGGGGTGGAAGGGTCTAACCCTGATTTAAGAAGAAAAGAATAGCAATTATGATTTTTCAAGTGGCAAATTCCAGTGAGCTATCTACGCCATTGGCGCGTCGATGAAGAGGAGTGGTATCTGCATCCTCTCCGCGATGCGGAGAAGTGTGTTTTCTATCTAGTGATTTTCTGTGCCGTCCAAGGCTTTTAAGTCTAGGGCCTAAAAGTTCCCAAACGTGTTTTTATATTTACTTAACCTTATTTCACCCTCATATTATCCTAAACATTTCCCAATACTCACTAAAACACTTAGCCATATTTTTACTCTCAAATTCAAGTCCCAAACCCTCATCCTAAGCCAAGGTTTTCCTTCAAGGATCTTCTTCAAGCTTCAAGTTACCATCTCCAATCTTCACCAAGTTCATCACTAAGCTACGGTATGTGGGTTTCTTTCACCCATGATACCTAAGCCTCCTTTTCCTCAAATTGCATGATTTAAAGATGATTTACAAATAGGCCTTGCTTAATATGAAATTCACTGCACAATATGTTTAAGCTATGTAAAATTGTGAATGTTTTTCTATGTTTGAGCTATAAATCTTGGATCTATTGTAAGCTTTGATGAGGGGTTTTGATGCATATTACTTGAGGGTGTTGCAAGGTGTTAGTTGATGGTTTTACAATGGATTTTCTTGCATGATTTTGTCACTATATTTCATTTTTTATACTAGCATTACACACCCTCTAAGTGTTTGATAAAATGTCCAGATATGGCTTCTTGAGGAGTTGAAGGTCAAAAGCATGAGATATCATATGATTGACTATATGATGTTGAAATAAGCTTATGTATATGATATAATCTATACAAATTGTTTCATTCGAACGTACTCAATCTCGGGGAGGGGGGAGAATAAGAGCCTAGGTAACGAAGGTGGGGGTTTGTACTCATCAACCATGTGAGGGGTCCCCAAAATCGCCATTGTGGTGATAAGGTGTGATTATCATCAACCATGTGAGGGGTTTGTACCACACCACTGGGGCGATTGGGTGGGACCTTCATCAACCACCATGGGGTTTCTACTTTTAAAATCTAGCTTGGTCTCTTCTACACATATGATATCTTATATGAGCATGAGCTACTTAAGCATGTTTTGCTTATGCATTGATCATACATTACATGTTGTTATATTATGCCTATTGCCTATTATTATGCATTTTGACTATGATGTCAATTCTTGTTGCATTGCATCCTACATACTTAGTATATTCAGATGTACTAACACATACTTTTGCCTACATGATATCACCATGTAGGGACCTGTGCTCAAGTTGATCTTCCTCCTCCTCCACGTGGCTAGACTGATACTACTCAAGCTTGTGGTGAGTCCCCTACTCCGGGGACCATAGTCTATATTGCTGCTATTTATGTATTGAGACACTTTTCTTTATTTTCTATTTTGACTATGAGGGTTAGCCTGGTTGCTTTTATCTATGTATTATAGATGTTTGTTGGACATGTTATGTATCTATGTTAAAAGCCTTGACTATATTGTTCTTGATGTGTATGATACAACGTTGACTATTGTCTCTTGATTATGATTTGTGCTAGTTCTTCCCTTAGTCTTGTTGCCCCTTATTTTTACTGTTTATGTTTTTTCTATTTCTTTCACGACCAAGGATGTGTAATGATGTTCTAAGAGGCTTGCTTGGGTCCCTTTGGGTTCTCCTTGCGCCGTGTCATGTCTAGGCCCTAGGCTTGGGTCGAGAAAAATGTAGTGTTAGAGCCAGGTTGATAGATCCTTGGAGTCCAACACACCACATCGATTAGAGTCCGATTAATGATTTTGAAGCACACCATGACTATAAGTAGGAGTCTAAGTGATATTTTAGGAAATGTTTCCCTTCTTCATGTTCTACATTGTGCTAAAGAGTTGTAGTGAGTTATTCCCCCTAACGATGGTTCTTTGTTATGCTAAATCATGCCAAACACTAGAGGAAGACGGGCCCAAATTATCGAGGAGCAACCAACCAATGGTAAGCTTCGGGATGCTCTCACTATGCTTACCCAAGTGGTGGCCAAACAAGCCAATCAAGGTGTACAAGGCCCTCAGGCTACTACCCTGCGAGCTAAGGTAAGGGATTTGATAAGGATGAATCCTTCAATTTTCTATGGTTCAAAGGTGGATGAAGACCCACAAGAGTTCATTGATGAGATCTATAAGATTTTCAATATCATGGGTGTTGGGCTAAATTAAAACGCGGAGTTGGCAGCGTACCAACTTAAAGTTGTAGCCCAAATATGGTATGTTCAATGGAAGGGTGAAAAGGGAATTGGTAATGTGCTGCTTTGGGAGGAGTTCAAATTGGCTTTCCTTAATCGAGTTTTCCCTCTTAACCTTAGGGAAGAAAAGTTGGTAGCATTTATGAACTTGAAACAAGGTGCTATTAATGTGAGGGAGTATGCCCTCATGTTTTAATCAACTTTCAAAGTATGCTTCTCATTTGGTGGCCGATCCTAGATCTAGGATTAATAAGTTCATGATGGGGGTCTTACACTTGGTAAGTGAAGAATTCCGGTCCGCTATGCTAATTAGTGACATGGACTTGTCTCGGTTGATGACTTTTACCGAGCAAATAGAGGAGAAATTGAGGAAGAGAATGGGGAGTGAGGCCAAGAGTGCTCAATTTGAGGGTAAATTCCAGAAGGGTGCTAAATTTCATCAACGCCAAGGGCCTTCTAATGCTACTAATAGGGGGTTTGCTAATGACATCCCCAGGCCTCAAGGTGTTTGTGGGGTGGCTCCTATTGATGTGTGCCCTAAATATGGAAGGAGCCATGGAGGCCCATGTTTGAAGGGTTCTAATACATGCTATGAATATGGTGAGCTTGGTCACAAGAAGATTGATTGTCTAAGAAACCGTGGAAAGGTCTAGGGCACAAATGCGGTCACATCGGGTATAGGTGGTCGTCAAGCCAGTTTTATGCACTACATGGGAAGTAAGGGGTTGGTGAGATTCCTGATGTAGTTACTGGTATGTTAAAAATCTTTGACTTTGATATATATGCTTGATTGGTTTGGTGCCACTCTTTCCTTTGTTACCCCTTTTGTTGCTAAAAAGTTTCATGTGGACCCTGAGTTATTGCATGAGTCATATGAAGCGTCTACTCTTGTTGGTGCCTCTATTGTTGCTAGTAAAGTTTATAGGAGTTGTCCTATTTGCATTTTCCATAAGTTGTTGCCTTGTGATCTTTTTGAATTAGACAAGGTAGGTTTTGATGTCATTCTTGGGATAGATTGGTTGCATGCCTACTATGCTTCTATTGATTGTAAGACCCATAAGGTCAAGTTTCAAATTCCTAATGAACCAGTCCTTTCCAAGATGTCATTGTCAAGGGTAGACTCATTTCATGCATTAAAGCCCATAAGTTGATTTCTAGGGGGTGTTTGTATCATCTTGTGAGGGTTAAAGATGTGGAGTCCAAAAGTCTATTCCATTGAGTTAGTATCAGTTGTAAATGAGTTTCTTGAGGTCATCTCAACTGACCGTCCCGGTGTCCCTCCTGAAAGGGAGATAGATTTTGCATAGATCTCCTTCCCAGTACTCAACCTATCCACATTCCCCCTTACCGTATGGCCCAAGTGGATTTGAAGGATTTAGAGGAACAATTGAAAGATTTGTTGGAAAAGGGACTTATTAGACCTAGCCAATCACCTTGGGATGCCTCGATATTGTTTGTAAAGAATAAGGATGGGTCACTTAGAATGTATATTGACTACCGACAACTTAATAGGGTCACCATCAAGAATAGGCATCCTCTTCAAAGGATTGATGATTAATTTGACCAATTACAAGGGGCTAGCTTCTTCTCTAAGATCGATCTTCGGCCCAGGTATCATCAAATAAGGGTGAGGGAGTGTGACATTCCCAAGATGGACTTCTAGAGTAGATATGGGCATTATGAGTTTGTTGTGATGTCGTTTGGGTTGACCAATACACCGGCCATCTTCATGGAGCTAATGAATAGGGACTTCAAACCTTACCATGATTCCTTTATTGTGATCTTCATTGATGATATTTTGATCTATTCACATAGTAGGGAGGAGCATATGGCGTATTTGAGGGTTGTGTTGCAAAGATTGAGGGAGGAGAAATGGTATGCCAAATATGAATAGTGTGAATTTTGGTTGAAGGAGGTTGCATTCTTGGGTCATGTGGTGTCGGGGAAAGGTATAAAAGTGGATCCTAAGAAAATCGATGTGATAAGAAATTGGCGTAGACCATTGACCCATTGGATATTAGGAGCTTCTTGGCCAAGCGGGTTATTAGAGAATGTTAGCGAATGGGTTCTCCTCCATTGCTTCCCCTATGACAAAATTGACACAAAAGAAGGTTAAATTTGTGTGTACAGATAAGTGTGAGAGGAGCTTCCAAACATTGAAACACAAGCTTGTGTCCGCTTTTATATTGTCACTACTGGATGGGCTTGAGGGATTTTTGGTGTATTGTGATGCTTCCCAGGTTGGTTGGGTTCAGTATTGATGAAAAATGGTAAGGTCATAGCTTATGCTTCTAGACAACTCACGGTACATGAAAGGAACTACCATACCCATGATCTAGATTAAGCCGTTGTTCTGTTTGCATTAAAGATTTGGCGTCACTACTTATATGTTGTGCATGTGGATGTGTTCACTGATCATAAGATCCTCCAATATGTCTTCAAACAGAAGGATCTCAACTCAAAGCAAAGGAGATGGTTAGAACTTCTTAAAGACTGCGATATGAGTGTGCACTATCATCCGGGTAAGGAAAATATGGTGGAGGATGACTTAAGTAGGGTGTCTATGATTAGTCCATGTTGATGGTGGTAGAGAGATGGCTAGGGAGGTGCATCAATTGTCTAGATTGGCGGTTAGGTTGGAGGAGGTCGGTGATTATGGTGTAGTTGTTGTTGATTGGTCTAAGTCATCATTGGTTGATGAGGTGATAGCAAAACATGATCTTGACTCCTCGTTGCTTAAATTGAAGGCCTTGGTGAAAGAGGGCAAAGTAGAGGTTTTCTCCGAAGGGGGAGAAGGGCCCTTAGGTACTGAGCTTGGTTGTGTGTGCCCTGCGTTGATGGTTTGAGGGAGAAGATCCTTTATGAGGCACACAATTCTTCTTTTTCTATCCACTCCGGTTACACCAAAATGTATAAGGACTTGAGAGATGTGTATTGGTGGGGAGGCATGAAGATGGACATTGCCAAATTCGTTTTCGATCGCCATAGTTGTCAACAAGTGAAAGCCTAGCATCAAAGGCCGGGTGGCCTAACCCAAGACATAGAGATTCCTGCTTGGAAGTGGGAAGTGATTAATATGGATATTGTGATTGGGTTTCCCAAGACTACGAAGGGTTTTCATTCCATATGGGTGGTGGTTGATAGGATGACGAAATAGGCCAACTTTCTACCGGTTAAGACCACCTATGGGGCTGAAGAGTATGCAAGGTTGTACATTCATGAGTTAGTAAGGTTGCATTGGGTTTCTTTGTCCATCATATCTAATCATGGTTCACAATTCACTTCACACTTTTGGAGGTCCTTCCAAAGGGGTCTTGGTACAAACGGTCACCTTAGTACGACCTTCCACCCCCAAACGGATGGCCAAGCAAAAAGAACCATTCAAACACTTGACGATATACTAAGGGCTTGTATATTTGAGTTGAACGGTAGTTAGGATGACCATCTTCATTTGATTGAGTTTGCCCTACACCAAAAGCTATCACTCTAGCATCGGTATGGCTCCTTTTGAGGCTCTTTATGAGAGACATTGTAGATCACCGGTCGGTTGGTTTGAGGTTAGAGAGGTGGCTTTATTGTGACCATATCTAGTTATGAAGGCTCTTGAGAAGGTTAGGATGATTAGGGAAAGGTTGAAGACGGCCCAAAGTTGTCAAAAAACATATGCCAATGTGAGAAGAAGAAACCTTGAATTAAAAGTGGGTAATTAGGTTTACTTGAAAGTTTCTCCAGTGAAAGGTGTGGTCCGCTTTGGTAAAAGTGGGAAGTTCAATCCAAGATATGTTAGTCCTTGTGAGGTCTTGAGTGGGGTTGGCAAGGTAGCTTATGAATTGAAGTTGCGTAGTGAAATGAATTTGGTTCACCCCTTGTTCCATGTCTCTATGTTGAGAAAATGTGTTAGTGATGCTAATGCTATTGTGCCTCTTAATGTTGTGGATGTTGTTGAGGATAAATTGACCAATGAGGAGGTTGCAGTTAGGATTGTGAATAGGAAGTGAAGAGATTGAGGAACAAGGAGGTCACATCCATTAAGGTCCTTTGGAGGAACCAACAAATCGAAAGTGCTATTTGGGAGGCTGAAGTGGACATGCTAAAGCGGTATCCTTATCTTTCCCACTACACTCAACCTAAGGTACCAATTCTAAGTCCCTCTATGTGATTCAAGTCTTATGATTCAGCCCATACGTCATTCATATGCATTCATGTTTATGTTAACAAATTAATGATGATTTTACACTTATGTTGAGGTTTTGACAATGGTGTTTAAATGTAATGTTACATTCTTGTTGGGGCTGATTTATTCTTCATTACTCTTGTTTTGTACATCTCTTTTTACATTTGGAGATGAATGTTCCTAAGGGGTAGATATTGAAACGACCGCAAAAAGTGCCCGAATGGCATTTATGATTTTTCAAGTTGCAAATTCCAGTGAGCTATCCTTGCCCCTGGCGCGACGCACCAAGGACACGCAGATGAAGAGGAGTAGTCTCCACGTCCTCTCCACGAGGCAAAGTAGTGTGTTATCTGTACAATGATTTTCTGTGTGGTCCAAGCCTTTTAAATCTTGGGCCAAAAGATTCCCAAATGTGTTTTACCTATACATAGACTTATGTCACCCTCATAACATCCTAAACATTTCTCAATACTCACTCAAATACTTAGCCATATTTTCACTCTCAAATTCAAGTCCCAAACCCTCATCCTAAGCCAAGGTTCTCCTTCAGGGTTCTTCAAACTTCAAGTCTCCGTCTCTAATCTTCACCAAGTTCATCTCTAAGCTAAGGTATGTGGGTTTGTTTCATGGGTTCCTTTCACCCATGATACCCAAGACTCTTTTTACTCAAATTGCATGATTTAAAGTTGATTTACAAATGGGTCTTGCTTAATATGAAATTCACTGCACACTGTGTTAAAGCTATGTAAAGTTGTGACTGTTTTGCTATATTTTGAGCTATAAATCTTGGATCTATTGTAAGATTTGATGAGAGTTTTTGATGTATATTGCCTAAGGGTGTTGCAAGGTGTCGATTGATGGTTTTATAATGGATTTTCGTGCATGTTTTCAGCTCTATATTTCATGGTTTTATACTAGCATTACACACCCTCTAAGTGTGATAAAATGTCTGGATGTGGCTTCTCGAGGAGTTGAAGGTCCAAAGCATGAGATATGATATGATTAACTATATTGTGATGAAATGAGCTTATTTATATGATATATACTCTATATAAAGTGTTGCATTAGACCATACCCGATCTGGGGGGGGATAAGAGCCCGGGTAACCAAGATGGGGGTTTGTAATAATCAACCATGTGAGGGGTTTTTTGTAACACCACACACCTTACATGTACTTGTCCTATGCACATGAAACATGATATGGCTTTGTCAAACTAGCACCTATTTTTATAAGTGCTTGAATCTCATATCGGAGGGTGTTTGTACATCTAAGCTTAAGAAGGCCGAGTTATACAAGTTTTAAGTGAAATAGAGGAGATCACAGTCCTAGAAAAAGTGAGAGAATTGAGGTGCTTGTAGGACTTAGGAAGCTAGCGGGTGAGTTACCTACTTGCTTAGCTTAAACTTGCTAGCTAGACGGAGACGAGACCCGACACCTAATTTGTCCAAATCCGATAATGAATAAAGTCCATATTAAGGGTGTAACTTAAGACCACATTTAAGCATCCTAAATGGAAAATATTTGCAGCCCAAGAAGAGTAGGAAAAGCGCCCAAGTACATCATGTCATACTTAATGATTTGGGCACAAACTAAGTAAGGAGCAAAATGGTATATTGCTAACTTGATACAATAAGGCCTAAAATGTAAAAGAAAGTCAGCCAATGTAATCCTTTAAAAGGGGTTACAAGCAACACCTTCAAGTCATTCTTTGACTTGGAAAATTTCATCTTTCACAAAGGTTCTTTGTTATTCTTTCTTGACTTTGTATAGCAGCCACAAGAACCTTTTAGGGTTCTTAAAGGCCCTCAACCTTGAGGCCTTCCCATACACAGTCACCTTCAAATTTGTATACATACGTGGATACCAAGTTACATGGATTCTTGTTTCTAAATAAAGTTCACGAGTTATTTCATCTCATACGCATTTCATTATTTGTGTAACGTACTCTTTTCATTATCCTATTGTCTAGTGTGATTTTTTACATGTCATATGCTACATCTACAGTCCTATAGCTCCAATATTATGATCACCAAAAGAATCATCTCAAAGGTAATTGAAAGGTAAAGTATATTGCTTATTGATAGGTGGTAACCCAATGGGTGGAAGAATCACCTAGCCAGGGTCGATCCTATCATGGGTGGTAGCCCTAGGGGTGAAAGGAAAAGCCTAGCCAGGGCTGATCCCGATATAGGTTTACCACTGTTTAGCTGGTCATTTGTATTACATGTCATGCACAGATTATACAATAAAGCTAAAGTAATAAAAAGAACATAAAGTACATGATCCCACAATATAACTAAATGTGGTCTCTTATCCTACACTAGTGCATAGTTTCATCTGAGTTGTTACTTCATATACAATATTTCCTGCCTTACATGTTCAGTACATTATCTCGTACTGACGTCCCTCATGGGGGACCTGCATTTCATCCTGCAGGTACAGGTGCTAGTAACTCTCCCCAGTAGGAGTATAGGATATCCAGTTGCTGTTACCAAGCTCTAGGTCGCTCCGGATCTTTGTGTTTAGAGCTTATATTTTTATATAGTATAGTTAGTCAAGGCAGGGCCCTTCCCAACCCTTATCAAATACTTTTCCTTATCTAGAGGCTTGGTAGACTATGTAAATTAAAGTGTGGTCAAGTCTCAGACTTTAGACAACGTGGCCCCAACGGCCTAGTCATATGCATTTCCTTTTGGCTTGTTATTACTGTTTACTTTCTTAAAAGCATGTTGAATGTAGAAACACCTTATAATATGTATGGGAAGCGCGTGAATATAGGTTGGTTCTCCCGAGCCTTATCGGCAATGGGTGCTAGTCCGCCTTAATGAGATTTTGGACGTGACAGATGTACTTCACCACCATGGTGATAAGGTATGATTATCATCAACCATGTGAGGGGTTTGTAGCACACCATGGGGGTGAAGGGGTGGGACCATCATCAACCACCCGAGGGTTTGTATCTTGAAAATCTAGCTTTGTCTCTTCTACACATATGATATCTTATATGAGCATGAGCTACTTAAGCATATTTTACTTATGAATTAATCATACATGTCGATGTTATTATATTATGCCTATTGCCTATTATTATGAATTTTAACTATGATGTCTAATATTGTATTTTTCATACTTAGTATATTCAAACATACTAACGCAGACTCTTGCCTACATGATACCACCATGTAGGGACCGGTGCTCAAGTTGATCATCCTCCTCATCCACATGGCTAGACCAATACTACTCAAGCTTATGGTGAGTCCTCCACTTTGAGGACCTTAGTCTATGTTGCTCCTATTTATCTATTGAGACACTCTTCTTTATTTTCTATTTTGACTATGAGGGTGAGCCCAATTGCTTTGTCTTGGCCCCGCTCTTATCCATATAATAGAGGTGTATGTTGGACATGTTATGCATCTATGTTAAATACTTGACTTTATTGTTCTTGATGTCTATGATATGAGTTTGACTCTTGTCTCCTGATTATGATGTTGTGCAAGCTTTTCCCTTAGTCCCGTTGCCCCCTACTCTTACTCTTTTATGTTATATCTATTGCTTCCGCAACCAAGAATGTGTAATGATGTTCTAAGAGGCTTGCTCGAGGTCCATTTGGGTTCCCCATGCACCATGTCACGTCTAGGCCTTAGGCTTGGGTCATGACACTCACCTTAAGGGAACATCACCCATGTTGAGAAAAAGTTTTACAAATGCCTTACAGGGACTTTATCCATTTTAGTTAATATATATACAATGATGCCTCACGGTTGCACCATCCGTTTCGGTCATTATTTATGTATGTGTCGTACGGAAATCCACCCTTTTTGGTTAATCATGTAGTACACAATTCACAAACCTGCAGTGGCAACGTAGTTAAGGGACAGTTGCAATCTACCAAGGTCCTCTCGGTGCTAAGCCTACGTCCCAAGGAATACTTAACTCATGTAGATAGTCATATGATACATAACTTAATAATGCATAGCATCATCATATGAGTAGCTCCTAAAAATCATAAAATCATAGCATCATAGAAGGGCTCCATATCTGTGAAAACTTTCATAACAGTCTCATGAATCCATAAGATGCTTATTAGCCCTTATACATTTACAACATTCATGGCTTGCATATCTTGCAATAAAGCCTTTATCAACATGAGGAGCTTGTCATATAGCTTTAGTCAAACAAGATGGGTTTACACATATGAGCTTAAAATAATGAAATTCAATAGTATAGGACATGAAGGAAGTAAAACAAAATCATTTAGAAACTTTTTTAAAAAATCGACCATCATCATAGTAAAACCCTTAAATTGGGTATCGTGAAATTTATCTTAAAATTCATAATTTTCATAGCATCATATCATAAATAGCTTTAATAATCCTAATCAAGTCATAGGATAAACCCTCGATAGTTTTTAATGCAAAATCAAACCAATACTTGAAAAATTCCATCTTAAATCATGCTTATAATAAATAATAGGAAATTCTCATGAAGAAATAAGCCTTGAAATCAAGAAATTTTATTTGAAAGGGAGTTCTTGGCTTTACTGGTGAAAGAACCCATGGATGAAGAACATACATACATTAAGGTATTTAAATTGGTGAAGATGAACTGAAGGAACTTGGGGAATCACCTTGGCACTTGACCTGCAATGGAAGAAGCTTGAACCCTAGAAACTTGAGAAAATTTGTAGAGGAACTTGGGAGAGTTTGGGGAGGATGTTAGGGGTTTAGAGAGTGATTTTAGGCCTAAAAATGCTGAATTTTTTTAGTATTCACGTATATATGGTTTTAGGGATATGACTCAATTGTCCTTACTCAAATATGAAAATTTGTGGAAAAATTTGTTGATGGGTGAAATGAGCCCATGACGTGGACTTGTTCTGCAGTAGTTCATTTTTTCACGAAATTCAATTTTCCCTTATTTTTTCCTAGTAATGAGTGTTGGTCATGTTTTATTATCTTGAACCCTCTTCACGACGCGAAGAGGTTGCATACTTCATTGATTCGTGCAAAATCAAGTGAAAATTATTTTTCGAGATATAGTTGAGTTGAATATCGAGGGAGACAGTTTTCCTACACAATTTTATCTCCTTAAAATGAATACGAATTCAGCTTTTCCAAAACATACAAAAATTATGATATTCTAGAATTTTACCATAAGTACTTTTCGAATCGCTTGAGATGTTTTACAATATCTCCCTCTTGGGAACATTCATCCTGGAATGTGAAAAATATGCTTAAGAAGACTGATTAGACAAATTTTCAGCCCAACATTAATGCATCAATGCAATATCAACACCACTTTCATGAAATTTCAAACTTACGCATCAGATCCATCAAAACATGTGACTACGAGTATGTGCGTGTGGAACATGACATAGAAGGGATGGATTACAAGAGTTGACACCATACGCAGGATGTACTTATTACTTTAGTCTTGAATAGAGCAGAAAAGATAAGGGTATCACTTCCTCATATAGCACTTTCAACTTCTTGATCCCTCCAAAGGACTTTGAGGGGTGCTACGTCTTTTTTCCTCAATCTCTTCAATTACCTATCCAATATCTCAGCCGGAACTTCTTCATATGCCAAAATTTCCTCTACACCTATAAACTCCAAAAGGCATGATAAAGTTTGGGTCACCTACACACTTCCTCAGCGTGGATACATGAAAGACTGGACAAACGATACTCATCTCCTTAGGCAACTCCAACTCATAAGCAACCTTACCAATTCGCCTCAAAATTCTATAAGGCCCAACATACCAAGGGCTTAACTTCCCCTTCTTACAAAATTGAACTACACCCTTCATGGGCGAGACCTTCTAATACACTAATCATTCACCTTAGACTCAAGATCTCTCCTCCTAATATCGGAATAGGACTTTTGTCTACTTTGGACCGTCTTTAATCTCTCACTTATCAAGCTCACCTTCTTTAAAGCTTCCATTACTAAGTCTTAACAGAATAAAGTCATTTTTCCCACTTCGAACCATCCAATTGAGGATCTACAATGCCTCATATATAAGGCCTCAAACCATGCCATAATGATGCTAGAGTGAATTGTAAGAAAACTCAATAAGTGGAAGATGCTCATCCCTACTACCTTTAATATAAAACACTAGCCTTAAGTATGTCTTGAAGAGTTTGAATGGTTCTTTTAGCTTGACGATTTGTTTGTGGGTGAAAGGTTATGCTAAGCTTGACTTTAGTACCATGGCCTCTTTGGAAAGATCTCCAAAAGTGAGAGGTCAATTGAGCACCACGATCCGAAATGATTAACAATGGAAACCCATGCAACCTAACCAACTCATAGATGTACAATTTAGCGTAATATTTCGCACCATACATTGCTGTAATTGGTTGTAAATGAGCCGATTTTGTCATCCCATCAACAATAAACCTAATGGAATCAAATTTCTTTTTATTGTTAGGTAAACCAATCAAAAAAGCTATGTTGATTTTTTCCAACTTCAAAGTAGGAAAATTTATAACTTGGGCTAGGCCACCCGACATTTGATGTTCGAATTTGGCTTGCTGACAAGTGTAACATTCAGCTAAAAACATTGTAATATCTCTTTCTGTACCACTGCACCAATACAGTTTCCTCAAATCCCTATACATCTTTGTAGAGTCATGGTGAATAGAATAGAATGAATTATGTGTCTTTTTCAAAATCAAGTCCCTTAAACCATTAATATTTGGCACACACAACCTAACATTATACCTAAAGGCACCATCTCCCCTTTGGGAGAAAACCTCTATATTGCCCTCTTTTACCAATATCTTCAATTCCATCAAACAGGGATGAAGGTCTTGTTTGGATTTGACCTCTTCAACAAAAGAAGAATTGGAACCATTTATAACCATCACACCTCTATTTTTGGCTTCATCCAAACTAACCCCCAACTTACCGATCAGTAAACTTCCTTTGCCACCTCCTTCTTTCCATCCTCAACTTGAGCTATACTCTTCATGCATACTCTACTTAGTGTGTCAACTACAACATCGACTTTGCATAGATGATAATGCACACTCATGTCCTAATCATTAAGGATTTCTAACCACCTGCTTTTCCTCAAATTGAGATTTCTTTTGGTAAACACATATTGAAGACTCTTGTGGCCAGTGAAGACATCTACATGACCCTCATACAAATAACGACGCCATATTTTCAAACCAAATAAAATGGTTGTTAATCCAAGGTCATAGCTAGGATATTTACTCTCATGTACTTCAAGTTGCCTTGAAGCATAGGCAATAACCTGTCCGCCTTGCATCAATACACACCTTAAACTGATTCTTGAAGTGTCCAAATAGACAATAAACCCTTCTAACCCTTCCTGCAGTGCCAAGATGCGAGTAAATGTAAGCTTGTCTGTTAAAGTTTTGAAACTATTTTCATATTTGTCAGTCTAAAAGAATTTTACATTCTTTTGCTCAACTTTGTTAAAGGAGAAGAAAGTTGAAGAAAAAGCCTCAACAAATCTTTGGTAGTAATCCGCTAAGCCTTAGAAACTCCTAATATCCATTGGAGCCCCAAAAGGCCCAAATAAAAGGAGGAAGTAGCTGCATCACCTACTTGGTGAAATAAGGCTGAAAATACCTTAGTAAGTCGGCCTAATTACACCATAAAAAGTGTCCAAAGCAGCTCCCAAAAGTCATTCTCAACTTGAACACAAAAAAAATCAGATTTGCTCTCTAAAGTTCCTCTCAACTTTCCTCAACTTGGTGAAGCAGCCAAACGACTTTTAAGGGTTCTTAAGGATCCTCTAAACCTTGAAGACAAAGATAAGAAATTATAGTTGTGTATTTAGTATGGTTTTATCATGGAAAACAAGGAATAGATGCTAGTTAAGCTTGCTGAAACTTGTTGGACAGATTCTGTGCAGAAAGTTGTTGCACCTTTTCCTTTTGTTTTGGTGGTTTCTCTATGGTTTATGAGTTGTATTATGAAGTGAAATTGATGTTATTAACATTGATTAAGTTAAAAACATCACCCTAGGGTTTCTTCCCTGATTCTATTTTCATTTAACAAGCTCGTTTTATCGAGTTATCTTAAGCATCATA